>CM038142.1:478856299-479096343 GCA_021437245.1 Aegilops speltoides | reverse complement strand
AGCTTTGGGGTCTCTTTCTTAGGCACAACTTTGGTCTTGTATAACTTTGCTATTTGGCGGAGTGTTTATTTGTGTGTATGGGGGGGGGCACGCGTGTTGGATGTGTGCATCTTTGCTATGCAGATGTCGGTTATGTGCTCATTGTGTTTTGTATCCACTTGATGTCATTTGAAGTCAATAAAATCCAACCTTTATGAAAAAGAGCATACCTAACATGTTCAACTTCCTTTATTGAGAGCACATTTTGCATGTGTGTGTGTGCGCGTGTGTGTTTGCCTTGGCTGTGTGCATCTTAGCTATGCAGATGGCGGGTATGTGCTCATTGTGTTTTGTATCCACTTGATGTCATTTGAAGTCAATAAAATCCAACCTTTACGAAAAAGATCATACCTAACATGTTCAACTTCTTTTATTGAGAGCACATTTTGTAGGCAAACGAATTTTCAATGTGATGGACTGATGGTACTCTGAACTCTGCACCCCTGATGGGTTTATCTTCTAGTCTAGTGTACCTCTGTGTATTCCACTATTCCTACCTAGTAAGCCGACATGCAAGATGAAAATGTTTAGAGTAATGCTAGGCATCGCCTGACCCGCTCAAATTTCAGCCGATCCCAAGCGAACCCTCAGATCAAGCATTGCTGACCATCTAATCTCTTCCACTTTCTTCCCCGACGCGCACTGGATCCCACGTGGCTATAGGTGAGAGCGCCACCCATTTTGCCGGATCTTGCGTGTCGCTGCCCCTACCATCCATCTCTCTCGTCGCTACCTTGGCGTCCATCTCCATAGACGTTTACCCCCCTGTAGCATGCTACTTGTGAGCTGTGTTGGGATTTTACCTGTAGAGGAAGGGTGAAGCAATATAGTAGCTGATAAGTATTTCCCTCAGTGGGAACCAAAGTTATCGAACCAATAGGAGAATCACACCAAGCCTAGTGAACAACACCTACACACAAAAGAGCAAATTGTTGCACCCAATGCGGGCAAGAGGGTTGTCATTCCTCTCGAACTCGTTACTTACAAGGATTAAACCTGGTAGTGGTAGGTAGATAAATTACAAAATAAAATAAAAGTAAATAAATTACAGCAAGATATTTTTGGTTTTAATAATATGATAAAAGTAGACACGGGGGCCGTAGTTTTCACTAGAGGCCTCTCTCTTGAAACATAACATACGGCAGGTGAACAAATTATTGTTGGGCAATTGATAGAAAACCACATAGTTATGATGTTATTCATGGCAATGATCACACATTATGTCCATGAGAAGTAGATCGAAACAATTCTTGATCTACTACTATTACTCCACCAATCGACCGCTATCCAACATGCATCTATTGTATTAAGTTCATAACAAACAGAGTAGTGCATGAAGCAAGATGACATAATGTAGACATAATAAACTCCAACGATATGAATAAACCCCGTCGTTTTACCCTTAATGACAACAATACAAATACGTGCCTCGCTACCCCTTCCGTCATGAGGTGAGGACACCTCAAGATTGAACCCATTATAGAGCATCTCTCCCACTGAAGATAAATCAATCTAGTTGACCAAACCAAACAGATAGATCAGAGAGAAATACAAAGCTATAACAATCATGCATAATAAAGTACAACAAAGACTCAATTACTTTCAACGAATAATCTGATCATAAACCCACAATTCATCGGATCCTAACAAACACACCGCAAAATAAGATTACATAGGATAAATTCCATGGAGATCATGGATAACTTTGTAATTGAGATCAAAGAGAGAGAAGAGGCCATCTAGCTACTAGCTATGGACTCGTAGGTCTGTGGTAAACTATTCACACATCATTAGAAGGCAACAAGTTTGATGTAGAAGCCCTCCATGATCGGTTCCTCCTCCGGCAGAGTACCGGAAAAGGCCTCCAGATGGGATCACGGTAGAACAGAAGGTTGCGGTTTCAGAAAAAGTGTTTCGGGTGGCTCTCTGTTGGTTTGAGGATTTATGGGAGTTTATGGAGTTGGAATTAGGTCAAACGGATCTCCATGGGTCCCACAAGCTCAGGGGCGCGTTTGGTGAGGTTGTGGCGCTCTCATACCTCTCATGGTCTCCTCCCGAGGCTCCTAGGGTCCCTTCTGGTCCAGAAATTCATCATAAAGTTTTATCATGTTTGGACTTTTGGTATTGATTTCCTTAAAAACCAAAACATACAGAAAACAGAAACTGGCATTCGGAACTGAATTAATAGATTACTTCCCAAAAATGATATAAAATTGCATATAAAGCATCTAAAATTCATAATATAATAGCATGAAACAATAAAAAATTATAGATACATTGGAGATGTATCATAGCACCCGTTGTCAATGAGGTGTGTGCGGCCATGGTAGTTTGTTGCTACTGCTGTGTATGGTCGATGTCGCGCCATCACTAATAGGGAGCCTCGACTGGCAGTGGTTGCAGTTCTCCTCTCCTGTGGTTGCGGTATCGAGTGCACCACCCCTGCCGTCATTGTCATCATCGCCTCTTGCCACATGGGTGCACGAGGCACGCACCACCATCGTCTCTCCTCGGTCACCCACGTCCACCTATGGCCAACGTGATGGGTAACTTAGTAATTTCAAAATTTTCCTACGCACACGCAAGATCATGGTGATGGCATAGCAACGAGAGGGGAGATTATTGTCCACGTACCCTCGTAGACCGTAAGCGGAAGCGTTATGACAACGCGGTTGATGTAGTCGTACGTCTTCACGATCCGACCGATCCAAGCACCAAACGTACAGCACCTCCGTGTTCAGCACACGTTCAGCTCGATCACGTTCCCCGGGCTCCGATCCAGCAAAGCGTCGGGGATGAGTTCCGTCAGCACGACGGTGTGGTGACGATGATGATGTTCTACCGGCGCAGGGCTTCGCCTAAACTCCACGACGATATGACCGAGGTGGAATATGGTGGGGGGGGCACCGCACACGGCTAAGGAACGATCCGCAGATCAAATTGTGTGTCCTAGGGTGCCCCCTGCCCCCGTATATAAAGGAGCAAGGGGGTGCGGCCGGCCCTAGGAGGAGGCGCGCCGGAGGAGTCCTACTCCCATCGGGAGTAGGACTCCCCCCTTTCCTAGTTGGATTAGGACTTGGGGGAGGGAAAAAGGAAAGGGGGGCGCCGCCCCCCTCTTCCTTATCCTATTCGGACTAGGGGGGGAGGGGGCGCGCGGCCTACCCTGGCCGGCCCTCCTCTTCTCCCTCATGGCCCACTAAGGCCCATTAACCCCCGGGAGGGTTCCGGTAACCCCCCGGTGTTCCGGTAAAATCCTGATTTCACCCGGAACTATTCCGATGTCCAAACATAGGCTTCCAATATATCAATCTTTATGTCTCGACCATTTCTAGACTCCTCGTCATGTCCGTGATCACATTCGGGACTCCGAACAAACTTCGGTACATCAAAACTTATAAACTCATAATAAAACTGTCATCATAACGTTAAGCGTGCGGACCCTACGGGTTCGAGAACTATGTAGACATGACCTAGAACTATTCTCGGTCAATAACCAATAGCGGAACCTGGATGCCCATATTGGTTCCTACATATTCTACGAAGATCTTTATCGGTCAAATCGCATAACAACATACATTGTTCCCTTTGTCATTGGTATGTTACTTGCCCGAGATTCGATCGTCGGTATCCAATACCTAGTTCAATCTCATTACCGGCAAGTCTCTTTACTCGTTATGTAATGCATCATTCCGTAACTAACTCATTAGCTACATTTCTTGCAAGGCTTATAGTGATGTGCATTACCGAGAGGGCCCAGAGATACCTCTCCGACAATCGGAGTGACAAATCCTAATCTCGAAATACGCCAACCCAACATGTACCTTTCGAGACACCTGTAGTACTCCTTTATAATCACCCGATTCGTTGTGACGTTTGGTAGTACCCAAAGTGTTCCTCCGTAAGCGTGAGTTGCATAATCTCATAGTTACGGGAACATCTATAAGTCATGAAGAAAGCAATAGCAATATACTAAACGATCAAGTGCTAGGCTAACGGAATGGGTCATGTCAATCACATCATTCTCCTAATGATGTGATCCCATTAATCAAATGACAACACATGTCTATGGTTAGGAAACATAACCATCTTTGATTAATAAGCTAGTCAAGTAGAGGCATACTAGTGACGTTGTGTTTGTCTATGTATTCACACATGTATTATGTTTCCGGTTAATACAATTCTAGCATGAATAATAAACATTTATCATGATATGAGGAAATAAATAATAACTTTATTATTGCCTCTAGGGCATATTTCCTTCACAACGTAGCAAAGCAACTCCTTGGTTCTAGCTTTTCAGTTTGCCGGTTGCAGAAAAAAATCACGTGCCACTCTATCGCCCAAAGTACTATTCTCATCGATGTAGCAAAAAATTGTAGCGGTCCCGTCATCTATCAATGTTGCTTCCAACAATTCTGCTCGCCTATTGCAACCTTTTTCCCCTGTTGTGGTTTGTGGTTGATTCCAGTAAAAATCTAGCCAGTTTAAACAAAATAGCCGACCACAATAACAACAACCGCGGCGGCCGTCCGGTTCCATCACTGCTTTGGTGTGGCTGTAGCTTCTCTTCGGTCGGTTCAAGTAAAATGACACGCCTGTTGCAGCACCGATGGCCGACAATTAGTTGTAGCACCCGCCGCAGCTGGTCGTCGTTGATGCATGCATACCGGGTGTGGCCGGTCCCAAGGGACGATGGCCACCGGCCGCAGATTCTATGAACGCCGTCGGCGGGTTGAGATGCGACTGGTAATCGTCACCAATGCCCATGGCCTCTGTCGAGGATGCAGGGAAAAAAAGGATGTTGGCCATGGAGGGGAGCTCGTTTGGCTGGGCACATCGCGGGTATGGCGACTGTGGCGTGGCTGGGCTAGGTCAGCGGTGGGGGGGGGGTGAATGTGAGAGAGAGAGAAAGAGAGAAAGAGAGAAAGAAATTGAGACGAGGAAGACAAAGAAGGAAGAGATAAGGTGGGGGAAGACCGTGTGTGGGCCCTAGAACTTGGGTGTCATTGTTTCTCTGCTTCCTACATGGCGGGACTCGCGAGCGAGCGAGAACGACCAGTCGAGCATTCCGCCGGTCGGTAGGAAGCAATCATTTCCAAAAGCTTTAGGTAGCAGAGTGAATATAAGCGATCAGCTCCACCCAACATATAGGGAAATTCATCCATAGCCAAGTATTCTGTTTATTCCTATCATTTTCTGAATTTCAGCATTTTGAGGTTTTGTATTGACATACTAGAAGTACGAACTAAATATTTTAATAAATTGGAAATTTCTGCACAATATAAAATAAATAATTTAATGACTTAAAAAATTCAGATGCTTCCATTTTTTAAAATTTAAGACGAACAAAAGTTCATTTTTTCCAAAAATTAAAAACTACAAAATTGATAATTCAAGTTTCACAAAAAACCAATATTTGGAAAATATCATTTCACTAATCTTCTAATTAACCTATTGCTTTCGAATATTATACCAACAAAATCATTCCTTCGGAATAAACTTCAGTGATTGTTCACATCTTAGAAACACCATGTCGTACTTTAAATAATTAAAACATGTTTTGGTGAACTATAGAAACATTCCATATATATTTCATGCAAATTTCAATTATTTCACTAATATTTTCAAATTATTTCATAAATAGCAAGCATTCACTTTAAACAAATTTCATTTATGAAAAAATGTATTGATAAACTATTTTGGATCGCATATTGGCGAAAAATATGAAAACTTCCACCAATATATGATCCAAAATAGTGGACAAATTTCAAATTATTTCATAAGTAGTAAGCCCAGCATACAATAGAAATCCCATATATGAACCACCTCCTGATCAAAAGTTTCGCCAAGTCCGTCGCTGCAGAAGGGAAGGAGCATGAACCAACAAAGAACGATATGTGTCCTTTCACCCAAGGTATGAAAATGAGGTCACAACCTCATCGTTGCCACAAAAACAGCCAGAAAACATCACTACGAACCCAAAGGGTCAACCTTCCGCCGTCTACATCTTTGTTTGCCTGCGACACCCCACCGCTAGGAGCAATAATAAGAAGACCATCGATCCCAGCCATGAACTCGCTAAGATCCGACGACTACCATCTTAGCCGACAATGACGAAGCGTGCTGCCACCAGTACCTCAACACCAATCCATCACCAGAACAAAGAGAAACGCCGCTTCGAAGGAAGAATAGAGGAATGTTATGCGCGGCCGCCGTCGCCACCGTATGATCCCAAACTATGTAAAATCAAAACCTAACTAAAATGCATGTGCTAGTGAGCGTGTGGAACAAAGCTCCCAAGGTCCCCTTTCCTTCTGCTGCCACCAGAGAAGCTAATGGGGTGAGGGCGGATCCATATCTTTTCTGTATCTACATTGATTGTTTAACCTATCTAAATTGGTTCTTGGCGACTAGGAAAAGAAGATCCCCCCTTTTCAGAGTCATATAGTAACGATGATCCTCTCGCCATGGTGGTACTAAATTTTTATGCGCTTATCTGCTAGAAAGAAAAATAGTTTCTCAGAATTCCGTAATTGGGCCGCGCGCGCTCCGGCCCAACAAAGCTAGCCCACTTATTATTGCCCATGCAGTTGGGAAGACCTTATTTATCGCATGGAGCGGTAAATGGTTGAACCTTCCCACATGACGATTAAGACTACGCCGCCCCGTTTCGCCTTTTTCGTTGCTCTATTTCTATTTTTCTTTTCTGTTTCTTTCTCTTTGTCTTTTATATTACTTTTTCCTTTTTTAGTTTTTTTTTCTGTTGAATAAAAAATTTAAAAATATTCGGAATTTAAATTTTGTTCAATTATTCAAAAAATGGTCTGAATTCCAAAATTTTGTTTCGATTTTGAAAAATACTTTATAAAATTCCCGTTTCAAAATTTTATAAACATTAAAAAAATGTTGTCATTTTTAAAAAAATATTTGATTTTTCCAAAATTATTTGAAATATTTTTTATAAAATATTTCATATTTTAAAATATTCTTGTTTTAGTGAGATGTTCACAAATCCAAGATAATATTTGCGTCTAAGAAAACATTTTCTAAAATTTTTTTTAGTGTTCCCCTAAAAAAGAAAAATTAAAAAATACTCCCTCCGTCCCATAATGTAAGACGTTTTTAAACACTACACCAGAGTGAAAAAACTTCTTACATTATGGGACGGAGAGCGAGTACTTGTGTTTTTACAAAATTCTCATGTTTTCAAAATACTGTTTGTGAATTTTAGAGAAAAAATGTTCGGGATTTACAAACGTTTTCAAGAATATTCACCAATTCATATTTTATTGAATGTTCATAAAAATCAAAAATAGTTCTAATCTGACGCTATAGTATTTTCTTAAATATTCGCGTTGGCCATTGGTTAGCGGTGTGTGTTCGTTCTATGCTGGTTGACTATTAATGAAAGAAATGGGCACGTGTCAATAAAAGAGAATATGTTGTTTGACTTTAATTAAAGTAAAATTATGGACTTGGCCACTAAAATAATCAAAGAGAATAAACCCTCAAAAAGAAGGGACATTGATGCTTGATCATGCTAATGAAATGGGATTATAGCTGCAATTAATAGTCCATCCGATTGTGTCGTCTAGGATAGAGTGGTGGAAGCAACCGTGTCCCGAAGGTCGCCGTGCAACCACCAAATGAGAAGGCAGGCACAACCCCGAGATGGAGGCGGACCCAGAGGAAAAAAAGCATGAGTTGGGTGCTCGCCACCACGCCGACAAACCCCACCACAATCAAGATTTCGTGTGCCAAACAAGTTTAGCAAGAAGACCATAACTCCTTGCTCTGTCACCTACCATTGTGGAGACCCTTTTTTTGATGATACATCAATTATCTTTCACGTTACTTCTCAAAAAAAATATCTCTCAAGTTGCAACACACAGGCATATGTGCTAGCACATACATAATCATCCTGTCTATTTTACATAGTGCACGATAACCAACCCGTATAGAATGATGTACACTAAAATTGTTGATGCGAGCTTTATGTAAACAAGTGGCTTAAGGTTGATTTCTATTGTTTGAAATAGTGCTCATAAAGATTTTTGGAGACACCTTAAGTACACGCGCAACACCACTTATCATGTTGTTGGTTGTATGGCATCATGAAAGGTTTCAATGAATTTGCTGATGTCGTCGAATGTGTGTGTGTACAAAAGGTGAATTTTTTTCCCGTGCAACGCACGGGCATGTTCGCTAGTGTAAGATGTAATTGAGTCGCCGTCAGTTTTGCTATCTACCGATGGCCTGTAGAAAATTAGCTCACAGGGTTAGTGACAAAATCTAATGAAGGAGGATAGGGCCTCACACTAAGATTAAAGGGGGTGGGATTTGTTTTTGCGGGACAAGGGATGAGATTAAAAAGGGGAGGACACATACTCCCGCTTAGGGATGGAACCCGCAGGGTTTGGGTATGGGTGGAGCTACCCCATACCCTTACCCGTCCGCTCCTAGCTTACCCATTGCCCTTACCCATACCCATCAATGGGTACAATTTTTTTCCATACCCGTTACCCGGCAGGGTAGATGGACACCCGCGAGTAAAATGACCCACATTTGCAAAGCATCAGTTTGACCAACTAATAGTCATAAACGACAACATATAATTATAATATATAAACAAACAACAGATTATACAACAAGACACACTTTTAAACAACAACACATCATAAACCACACCATACTTAATAAACAACATCACTTTCTCTCGAATAACAATACATTGAAACATCTTCACATAAGTCATACATTTTGAGTTCACAAATTTATGACAAAGTTTAGAGATAATTTTGAGTTCATACAGATTTTATATGGGTACATGGGTATGTGGGTATGGGTCATACGATCCCATACCCGTACCCGCTCTATCCGATGGGTTTAACTTTTCCCTATTTATATACCCATGGGTAATTTTTTGTCTCATACCCTTACCCTAATAGGGTTTTTACCCGCAGGGTACGTGGGTAATGGGTACCCATTGCCATCCCTACTCCCGCTTTCATTTCCGTGAGAATTTCCCCATATGTTTAGGATTTTCGCCCAACATTAGCGTGGAGTTTCACTTGAGTGCATGTGCACCCGGGTGGACTGTAAAATCAGATAATAATAATAATAATTTAAATAAATCCTTTTCTTTTCTTAAACCAACAGTGTTAAGACCTCGAAGTTTTATCAACATGATTCTTTTGTGATGTAAAAACATTTGTTGAGGTTTGGGGAAAAAATGATCCTGAAAAATGGTAATTTTTAAAGCACTTTGAAACATTGGTTTTTTCAGTCTTGCTACATCTCAGTTAACTGAGACTTGATTAAGTCTTAGTTGATGCTACATTCGTAAGATCTTACATCAAGATCCGTATATTTTTTCCTTCAATTTTTTTCCTTTCTTACCTGTTATGCCACTTGACTGTGCTATGCCCCCCCAACACAAAGGAAAAACAATGAAACGTGAGGGCAAATTAGGCCATCGAGCGCAATCCGTATGTGTTTTTCTCTGTCCTAGCTCACACAGGTCCGCCCAGCTTTTCCTAGCTAGCTCCGCCACTGTAACGGCCACCCCCCTTCATTCATAATTTTGTATTAGCGGACTGTAAGCCAGTTACTTTGAAATAAAACTTCTTTTGAACCTGCAAAAGAAACATTCCACAAACGTTTATCACGTAAACTTTTTTCTGAATTTATGCAATGGACACATGAGCTCGTTTTAGGATTGGTGACGCTGCCTGCCGCTTGGCAAAATCTGTCATCGCGGTAGGGCACTTGCATGAGACGTGGGCATTGCCGCGCGCACGAGCGAATAAACTTCGATCAAGGGCCACGTCCGTACCACACTTGTATGGCCATGGAGACGGTCCAGAACCTTCAGACCGTTCGCGGCACTCCGGCCTACGGGTCACGGACAGCAGCACACTCCACGGAGCCACCACGTGTCGTCACAAGCCGCAACGTGTCCCCGTACGTGTCACCTCCGCCCCTTCCTCGCCTCCGCCTCGAGCTTATAACACTCCGGTCGGCCTCATCCTCTCCCTTACCACAAAGCTCACGCACACCACCATCGTTGCCAACTGATCCAAGATTCCAAGCTTGCAAGATTTCGCCGCATTGACGGATCGAGCAGTGCTGATAGAGCACATCCATGTCCAGGTTGATGGCCGCCATGCTTCTCGGAGGCGCGCGGGTCGCTAGCGCCACGGCGCTCACCGGCAACACTGCGGTGAAGGCCATTCCCAGGCCCTGCTTCCACGCTCCCCGGCCGCATGCCGCGAGCTGGAGCCCCATCTGCTTGCAGACCGCCCCGAGATCGTCGCAGGTAAGTATACGATGTTCAGTTTGGCTCGTCTGCCATGCCACGTTTTTTCTCTCGAGGTGCATGCTGACATGCGTGCTCGCCGGCTTTGGTTCCTGCGTCGGCAGGCGTATAACAACTCGCCGGACGACCGGAGGGAGATCAAGGACAAGTACAGGGGCGCGGCGGAGCAGGCCAAGGACGCCACCGGCCACGCCAAGGAGAGCGCGAAGGACCAGGCGTCGCGCATGGCCGACGAGACCAAGGACAGGGCCGGGGACGCCGCCGAGAAGGCCTCCCGCATGACGGACAAGGCGAAGCAGGAGACCAAGGAGACGGCAAGCCAGGCCGCGGACAAGGCGGGGGAGATGAAGAAGAGGGCCAAGGAGACGGCGGAGGAAGCCGCCGAGAGGGCCTCCCGCATGACGGAGAAGGCCAAGCACGAGACCAAGGAGACGGCAAGCCAGGCCGCGGACAAGGCGGGGGAGATGAAGGAGAGGGCCAAGGAGACGACGGGGCAGGCGATCGACAAGGCCAAGGAGACGGCGGGCGCGGCCAAGGAGAAGACCGCGGAGGTGGCGGAGGGCGCCATGGACAAGGCCGGCGAGGCCAAGGACAGGGCCGCGGAGGGCACCAGGAGCGCCGGGGAGAAGGTGGCGGAGATGACCAAGGAGGGCGCGAGCAAGGTGGCCGAGACAGCGCAGGCGCTCGGCGAGAAGGCGAAGCAGGCGGCGCAGGGCGCCTGGGAAGCCACAAAGGAGGCCGCGCAAGGGGTGAAGGAGAAGGTCGGTTCAGAGAGCACGGCGGAGGAGCACTCGACGTGGGACGACGTCGAGGCCGCCACCAAGGAGAGGGACAGGATCGCGCAGGAGGAGCGGAAGAGGCAGGCCAGGGAGAAGGGCGCCGGCTTGCCGTAGACGAAGATGGCTGTCTGGCTTGATATCTGCACGCATCTAGTGGCCACTGTCTCGAATTGAATTTTAGTTTTCAGGCTCCTTTCAGTTTACATGTTAAATAATGCTTTGGTAAACAGATGCGCCGATGCGTTCACTGAGATGAAAATATTGGAGCAATCGTGTAGAAAAAACAAGAAAAATATCTTTTGAGCTCTGCAATGTGTGCCGTCTCTGATGGAGGATGTCTACTGCTAGTTGAAGCACTAGTCGTCTTTGTCTTTGGAATTCTGCGATGCTGCCATTGATCTTCAGTTTTATCTCATCGAAAAAAATTATGTATCATCTGGCAATTCGTGGGCCGGCAGCCCAGTTCGTATGTATGGTGCTGTTGTTTAGCGAGCCCTCTTCCAGTGTTCTTTTCTACCTAGATAATTTCCCCTAAAAGAAAAGATGATTTCCCCGTTGCGGCGAGAATTTGAAGATTAATCTCAGATAAAATATGCATGAAAGACCGCTCTTACAGTGTTCTTTTCTAACTAGATGATTTCCCCTAGAGGAAAAGATGATTTCCCTGTTGCGGCAAGAATTTAAAGATTAATCTCCGATAAATTATGTATGAAAAAATAATCAAAATAAAAAACTACTATTTTCCAAGGTAGACGAGTTCCGTATTTACATTTGTGTGAGAACAAACGCCAAACTATCAGGTGATAACCACACCTTAAATCAGGTCAAAAAAAAAACACCTAAAATGTTCCTATGATACCAACTTTGAAAAATTAATTTTGTATGTTTCAAGAAGATCTGATTTTTTTTTAATGTTCGCGACGTATGTGACTACAACCCCTAAAGAAAATCATGTCCGAATTTGAAATACACAATCTATACCTAATAATAAAGCACCGTGGGTTTCTGGTCGTCCGTCGTTAGTCCTTTTTGCAAAAAAGCCCCCCTGTTTCTTAGAAATTAAGCCGCAGTCCTCGTCATAAGTCAGGCTGAACCGGTACGGAAGAGAGAAAAAAAATAGCCGCCCGCACCACCTTGCCTCCTCGATGCATCTCCACCTCGAGCCGCCGCCACCTCCTGCCCCGCCCCGCCTCACCGCGCCCCTCCCGACACCGCCGCGCGTCGCCCGTCCCCGCCGCCGCCACCTCCTGCCCCACCCCTCCCCGCACCCCCTGCCGCCTCCACCTCCCGCCCCGCCCCGCCGCGCGCCGCCCCTCGAACTTCGGCGGCGGCCGGATCCAGGATAGCGGTGGCGGGACCTTGCAAGGCGTCGGGGGTTCTCGGGGGCGGCACCATGGTTACTCTGGCATGCTCCTGGAAGAAAAGGAGGGAGGACGAGGGAGAGGGAGAGAGAAAACTGGGAGGAAGGAGAGAAACGAGGGTAGGCACGGGCTCCCAGGGGGAGATGGACGAGGACGAGGACGGTATGGTGCGCTGCTGGTGCAGGGAGGGCAGGGGAAAGGGACGATTGCTCTGTATGTTGTGCATTGCTGGTGTGCTCCTATTAGTTGCATATTATACTGCTGCTTTCCTGTTGTTTGTTGATTGATGCTGCTGATGCTACTATTTTGATGCAGCAGCTGCTAATCTCATGTGGAAGACACGCATGGGCAGACGACGAGCGAATTGAATCTGGAAATTCACCCAGGGAAGCAACATATATCTTCTGATCTTTGTCTTGCCTCCGGTGCAATTTCAGTTAGTCCAGTAGTGCTCTTGACAAATTTCTAGAATGAAGAATGAAATACTTGGAGATAGGCTACCAATTCGGTAAGAATATATATGTCATGGGTCTGCTTATAACTATTTTACCGTGCTTAAATTTGGTCGGCAGTTTTTAGGCTGTACTGCAGCCTAAATGTGCTCCTGCTTGTTGTTGCTATGCATATTACATTTCCTGATGTATTATCATTTTTCCTGTTTTTAATCAGTTTGGGGCGTCTAGGAAGAGAAAGTGAATAACTGAATGTGATGGCAGGTGTTGAACTCAGGTTTACACATTGGTGCACATGATGTGTCAATCAAACATACTATAGCCCTCATATAATGGCTACTGCTGTTTGCAAAGTAAGAATCGAATGATGCAAAGAGATTTATGCTGTAGAAGAACTTACAAGGTAGTCTCCGAAGCCCTTTCATTGGAATTTGACGAAATTCCCAACCACATAGGTCACACACAATTTAAGCCTCCATGGTATTAAATATGCCATGTCTGTCGGTCCTCTGTTTAGAAATGTTTTAGTCACATATTCTTATGTATTACGGTATGACAAAAAAAGAACTTCAGGCCCTTATTAACCGTGTTTCTCCTTTGTTTTGGTCTTCTCTTAATTTGTTTGTTTGCTTTAGGATGCCCCTAATTTTCTAACAAATGCATGTGAGTAAAGATTACAGTGGCTCAAATAGCATGTAGATTTAATAAACCGAATAATTGATTGTTGGTGTTGTTTTACTGATTAGCTTAGAAGCAGAGACTCAGCATGGGAGACTGCCGCTTGAGGAGATGCAAATATTGCAACTTCACCAGAGGTTCTATGTTGGAAGTTGTGTGTGTCGGTGGTTCAAGGTTCTTTCCCTTATTCTATTTTTCTCTCTGCAGTTTCTGTGTAATGTATGATTTATTCGTTCTAAAAGTTGTATGGTAACGAGCGAGCCTAATCTAAAAATATATTAGACTGACGATTGCTTTAGTTTGTTAGATGGGCATGATGTAGTTGTAGGAGACACATGCCTTCCATGTTCATGTCATTGTTTTTTCAATTTTTAATTTACAGACTTTACATTCCAGAGTATCTTCCGCTGCCATTGCGAAATGCCTGTGTGTGTGCGCGCGCGCGCGCGCGGTTGTAAATCCTCTATGATTACAGAGTGCAAACTACCTTTTGTGACATGGAAGCTTAGGAAAAAGCATGTAAGCTGAAGCCTGGAAAAATGCAGTATGAAAAATGCCTTTTCAGTAGCAGTACTGAGAACATGTATATATTCTGTTGGTGAAAAGTTTTCAGATATATAGTAGCAGTAGCAGTAGAAATGTTTGTCAATTCTAGGAATGTTCGCCAATTCAAGGAAATTGTTTTTTAAACTGTTCATAATTTAAAACAAAATGTTAGCAAATCATATAAAATGCCGTAAAACCGTCTTGTCACACACATATTTCTGAATGGCAGCTGCAAGTGCCAGGTAGCAGCTTGCACTAGGTTGATTTGAATAATTACTCTTCTTTTGCACTGGTACTGAAACCTGGCAGTTCACAAGGATTGGCACCATGGACTGGAGAATTGTCGCAAACAACATGGACACACCAGGGGCAGGGGCTGCATGCTGCCAAGTCCAAGGTGACTGCCAAGAAGACTGGGCTCGATGTAGTGACCGAGGAGGCGCAGGCCGCAAGGTATGCTCTTCTAATTAGTATAATGATTTGCATATGTACCAATGCTACTCTCAATGGATTTGCTAACAATCTTCATATTTTCGCATTGAATGTGGAGCTAACAATCTTCAGTAGTCGTTCAGTAGTGGTTCAGTAGTGGTCCAGTCGTAATACCTTGCAAGTACCGTGCTAATCAGAAAAATTCTTGATCAAGTTTATTATTATTTCCATTGCACTATATTTTATTTCCATGGTATCAAGTTCTACAAATGCATGTTCTGGTACAATATTTGTTTTTTCAGATGCAGTCTTTTTTGCCAATAAATCTATAGTTCAATCTGCATTCAAAATCTAAGAAATTTATGGCCTTGTGTTGATAGTTGTAGTTACACACTGATGGAGTGTGTTTACTTTTTGTTTATGGAAACAGAGAAGCCGATTATTCTGTTTGCACGACCGGTATCCTAAATTCTAATTCAGACATTATTGATGATATAACAATGTCATATGCCAAATTGTTATCCGGGCGAGCCTAGGTTAGCTGGGGACCACCGGAGATTGTGTGGTGCACGGGAGACAGAGGCTTCACCAATTTCGAAAAAAATGTTTGTCAATTCTAGGAATGTTCGCCAATTCAAGGAAATTGTTTTTTAAACTGTTCATAATTTAAAACAAAATGTTAGCAAATCATATAAAATGCCGTAAATATAAAAATGTTCTTGCTTTTAGAAAATATCCGAAAATTTGTAAAAGTGTTCACGAATTTGAAAAATGTTCATGATTTTAAATATGTTCACGAGTTTTGAAAAATGTCTATGATTTAAAAAAATATTCAAGATTTCACAAAATTGAGGGTGATAGTGTATTTTGGTGATGCAGCAAAATGTGATCATGACAATTGAAGATTATGATTAGTTTTTCCCGTTGCAACGCACGGGCCCTTTTGCTAGTGAGAAATAAAAATAACAAATCTAGTATGGATAGTGTCAGAAAAGACAAAAGCAAAATTGATACTTCACATTTGGATTTATTTTTCTAATTTCTCAATGTGCATTTTAAACTTAAAGCTGAAATTTTTAGGGGTTACAGACAAATTCCCTACGAACATTCCTTATACAATTTCAGACTTTTTAGTAACATTTAAACTTGTTTTTTAAAATGTATCATGGGGACGTTTAAGGTGTTCTATCACTGGATATTTTTCCACGTAGTTTGCTCGTTTACATGGGTTGAATAATAGTGTCTGTGGATGCTTACAGTGAGATGGAAGGCTGCATGTTGATATAATTAGAGGTAGTGAGGATCCATTATTTAAGTATATATAGGATTCCAGTGGAGTTTTTATTATCTCTGCTTTCTTGGTTTTCGTCTTCCCATAAAAACAAAACCTTATTGTTTTTAGAAGTGCACAAACATTTTTGAAGTTACATGGACATTTTTAAAAAATATTTATACATTGAAAACTAATGTTCAGAATTTTTTAATGTTTATACTCACAAAAAGTATGCTCCATGATTTTTAGCTTGTTTTCATGAGTTCCTTTTTTCATAATTTAAAACTATATGGTTTAGAAGTTCCAAAAAATGCTCACAATTTATAAAACAATCATGATCTGAAAATGTTAAATAATTTTAGAAGCATTGACAAAACTGAATTTTTTTGTATTTGGAAAACGATCACAAACGTTAAATTTTTTAGTGCAAAGCTGTTTGAGCAACTTATTCCGTGAGTAAATGGAAAATAGAAAAGTGAGACAAAAACAAATAGAAACCCCTTGCAAAAAAAATACAAATCAAATGCTAAACCAGAAGAAAAATCAAAACCTGATCGTAACCACACAAAAAAGTGGAGAAAAAAAAGAGAGAGACAAACCAAAAAAACTATGGACGCTCAGAGAAAAGAAAAGGCACAAGAACTGAAAAGAAGTAACCTCGAATACATTTCTCGTACCTTCTTTTTTCGGAGAGCATAATTATACAAGAGAAAACAATAATAAAACATGGTGTGCACTCTGCAAAAAAAAAGTATAAGAAGTGAATTCCAGTTCATTATTCTTTTCTTTTCACCGCAGAAAAAGGGCAACGGAGTAGAAGTCACTTCTCCTACCTTTTCTGTCTGCAGGGTGTACATCAGATTCCACAATTATTTTCTTCTCTATTTCTAAAGGAGAGTTTATGCTCTAGTCTGGCCGTCTTGGCTCTGGGGTATATGCTCTTTGATGAACAATACATTTAAAATAAAAAGGAAATACAATTTAAAATTTCTGTTTTTTTGTGTGTGTAGACAACCTTGTTAGTGTAACCAATGTGCTTGAAAATTTTCGCGTGAAGCAGTGGTTTGCCGGTGAATAAATAAAATAAAGTGTAACATTTAACGTTTGACTTGTTTTTTTTTGCACGGGTCAAAATGCTTAGCTTTGCCCCCAAAAAATTGCAGGTTGTTATTGAGTGTGACAATGAACCTATCTATGTTTTTGACATTTGCAAAAGAAAAACTTTTTTGGGTCACAAGAGCTATGTTACCAATAGTTGAATCGAAATATGTTCCTTTTATCTAAACTAATTTGGTGCTTTTTTCATGTCGTATTGGAAACCATGTTCTTTATTAACTCTATCAAATCTTAGCAAAAACCATTTCCTACATTAATTGAATCAAATAAAAAAATTATCAAAATTTTAACCAAGTCAAAACTTTCCTTGACTTACTCTACCCATAGCAAATCAAATAAAAATCTTACCAAAACCTCCATTAAGTCAAAATTTCATTGGCTTCCTGTACTTATACTCAAATAAAATCAAATCTTACCAAAATCTGGAATATGGTGGGTGTGACGTATATGTCAGACATATTCGTGTTGAACCACTAGAATATGTATGCCATCATTGCAACACACTATCAATTAGCTAGTGATGGTAAAAGTGGAGTTCCTCCCTATTGATTATTTTCTCCTTACCATGGGTACAATTTTATTTAGAAAAGAAAAGTGGGTCCTCTAAAGGTTATCACAATTTGTTTGCTAGCTTATTCGACATGTTCCTCCTGAGCCAGGCATTGCAAGGAAAGGAGAAGCTAAACTTTCTTTGGGTAACTTCATCTTTTCAGCTCGGCTTCCGAAACAGAGAAAGCAGAGGGAAAGCCCCACATTAGTAACTAGTAATTGGAGAAACACCTAAATTGGTCTGGTCCTAGGTTGGCATACCCTAAGCGACCATAAGAATAGGATTTGCTAAATCCTATTGATTTACCCTGTGAGATCACCAATACAACAAGTATCATAAATTTCACATAAATTAAGCATGTAAAGTTGCCCGTGTTCTACTTGTTTACTTCATCCCCAAAGGGCTTCTCGTCTACTGCAATATTCAAGGGCTTCCTGAGATATCAAAGTAATAATAGAAACGGACTTCAAATGTGCCTAGTTTCATATGTGAGTTGTAATAGATAATATTTAACTGAAATAAGTCTTAAGTTGCAAGCTAAGCAACGATGGTTCATTCTTGAAAATAGCAATGCTCGAATTCTGAAGTATTACTGGCGGTTTGAGGAGCAAAACCAATTCTTAACATTGGTTGACTCCACACATAATGTGAAAATGCATCCAAAGACGGAATGTGACACCATCTCCAAAGTTATTTTTTGTATCAAGGAATGTTACACTCATATTCTTGTGAGAAAAAGAATTCCACATGCATAATGTTATGTGGAATCTTATAGAAGCTAGAATCTTATAGTGTATTACTACACATTCATTTTTTCATTAAGGAAATGGTTAAACATTAGATCCAACATCTCATGGAAAAACAAATAGAAATATAAATTGCATCTCGATCCTTGGGAATTCCTCCTTCTTCTCCGACTTGCATCGATGGCTTGTTGATTGTTGTCATGGTTGGAGGTATGCGCCATCGTCAGAACAAGTCCTATCCACACATGGAATTAGGAAGTGAACTATGACATGAAACAATGTCAACATCGATCTAGAAGGGTGAACGACTCGGGGAATAAGACACCGCTAGATCAGATAATAACATCCGCCGCAAAACTCCATAGATCCTAATATACAAATTAGGAGACGCAAGCCCCCACAAAATTGCCAAAATGGTCAACAACTGACTGGGTAGGAGGTGGACACAAAGAACCAAAAGGGAGGCCTATTGTCACCACCTCCTCAAAGCGACGACGCGGACGACCAAACCCTAAACTCAACGATGCGACAAATCATCAAGGACACGAGGCTGCCATTTCACTCGTGTTGTCTAGAGGAGCGTCATATGGTAGGGAGGGAACTACAACACAAGAATCTCCATGGCGTGGTCTTTGCCACCATAGGACTGCCAATTAAATCCCTAAATCACTTCCTACACACCAGAAACAACAAATCCAAGGATCCCCCATCTTTTTGCTTTCAAAGATAGAGAGGGAACACATAGTCTGGCTTGCAACCAGATGAGCAAACTCATCCGCCTCCTATTCGCTTAAGTGCATCCGTATTTTCCTCTGCTTCAGGAACTATCGCGATCGATGCGGGTCCATGTCTGCTTTTATGTAATGGTGTTTCGGACACTTTATGGAAAGTTTCAATCACTTTCCTATCACTTGTTTTTTTATTTTGTTTTATATTAATTACAAATACATATTTTTGGTGCAATTGCAATTCACCCCTTTCCATTTATTTTTGTTGTTTGCATAAGATGTATGAATTCCCAATTTGCGCCAGCTGATTTCGTCGAAGAAGGAAGAAGAAGGAGAGGTGATGCATCAAGGTCGAGACATGGACGATGTGGCTAGCTGCAGTGTCCTTGGCAAGGCTGATCCAAGGTAGTCTCGGATACGGGGACAACCCGACATCCTTGGCTAAGGCGGGGCAAAAGGTTGACAATACATGTGAGGGGTGAGGCGCACACACGGGAGTGGAAAGGGGGTTGCACCGAAGATGGTGAGAGGGTTTATAGATTTTAGAGGGATGGTTGGGGACATCAACAGCATGAAATATGCAACAACTCGGGTGGGGTGGGGTTGTGCATGAAAGTGCCAACCAAATACGGGTAGTGTAGGCAGGTAGTTTAGCCGGTTGCATGTGAGATTGATGGGGTAGAAAGTTGAGGGGCGCGCGTGGTAAAAAAATGCAGCTTATATATCTCTTGTTGGATTAACATGGCAGAGGCAAGGAGGCGAGGGTTCATCCTTATTCTTCCCTCTTTGATCAAAGAGCTCAGGAGCAACCTCTTCCATAGTGTTCATCTTATCAGATGAAGTGAGGGTTCAATCTATTAGGGATAAATTAGTTTGTGAATGTTGATGCATTAGCATGCTATAATTAAACAAATATTCAGTTGGAACATGGAACCGTCATTAGTGAAGGGTCGTGACTGTTGGCCATGTCGAATCCTAATAGTGTCGTCCGTTTAGAACATAATCCGCCCAATGCAGATTTCTTAGCACTGTTTTATAGGTATTTTGCTGATGTACCTTAGGCTAGTCATAGTGGATAGTAACTTAGACTAGTAACATGCATATGTTACTAGTCTATGTTACTACCATCATAGTGGGTAGTAACATAAATGTAGTATCATCCAAGCCTTCATTTATTATGTTGTAGACTCATTTTGCATTGTGATGTGTTATGTTACGGATGTTACCACAAGCACCTCTCTCCTCATTAACTCCATGCCACATAAGCATATATGTTTTGGGATGTGTTATGTTACTATCTAAGTTACTCCCACTATGGCTAGCCTTAGTAGTTGATGAAAAGAGAGGGATGTAGCTAACATACAACCCTTGCACGTAGCCACATGCAAATAAATTTACTAGCCCCATCACATGTATGCGTCATATGTATGCATGAGACCCAAATCATTAAATTTAGATACAACCCCTAAATTGATCGGGCTACTTGTCTCTTATTTTTTATATTTTCTATGATACAACATGCTAAAAGATGATGCATTGGGACAGGCCCCTTCTCTCTCCATCATAGCAGTTGACATCTTTTGAAGGCGCTCCTTGAGAGCAAGTATAATAAGTGATGTAAGCGGGATGTAAGATTTTCAGTATTATATTTTTGCTGAGTTGAAGAAGAGAGAAGAGAAAAGAGAATAGAAGTAGGCTACAGATTAACAACCAGTTGTAGCATGTGCCTTAGAGGCTTTGTGAGAGGGCGAGGTGAGCCATATATCAACAAAGTAATACTCCATCCGCCTGAAAATTTTTGTCGAAGAAATGAATAAAAATGGATGTATCTAGAACTAAAATATGTCTAAATACATCTTTTTTTTCTTATTATTATACTTGCCGCATATAAGCTTCATTATAGATGACGTGACAACATCATATAGCCAGCAGTGCGGCTATGCTATTAACCCTACTCTCGACCATGCACCAGTGAGGTCATTATTGTTCATTCAATCACTTTCCAATTAATACTTTCTACAGATGGGATATAAATGTGGCTAAACTTACCCTTGACTAATCAACGGCCGGTATCAAATATCTTCTGTTATCATAAGTTGAAGCATCTTAAAAGAGCTCCTGACAAAACCTTTGATTGTACGTAACCTTCAAACGTGGACAGTAGGATTTGTTTCTTCGATCCGCTCCAAACAGGTCATGTAGGTATACGTGCCTTCGTACGAGACGCTGGTGGGGTAAGCAGTGTAGCAAGCATGGGTGCAGCACATACCCATTTCTTTTCTTTTATTGGTATAAGAAATTCGACCGTACATTACCACATAACCTTGTCGACAATTCTCCGCGCACGGCTGCACCACACAACCTTGTCGACCGTCGATTGTCCCCATGCGCCGGAGCGATCGCCCCCCGACGTGTCACCGCCCACCTCACCCTTCGCCCCTCCGCGCCCGGCCTATAAAAGCGACGATGCGCATCTCGTCCTCCCATCTTACTGCAAGTGAAGCTCATACAACCTACCCTACCCTACCCACCCATCCATCAGCAGTTTTTCTATCGACCAATGGCTTCTTCTTCCGTGCTGCTCGGAGCCTCGGCCACGACCGCGCTCACCGGCACCCCGGCCGGCAAGGCTCTCCCACGGCCTTGCTTCCTCGCAGCTCGCTCGCGCACCGTGAGCGGTGGCCGCCTCTGCCTGCAGAACGCTCCAAGGGCGACTCCGGTACGTGTGTTGCGAGCAGTACCGTTCGATCGATCATGGCCTCATGCCGATTATTTTTACCTACGCTGCTGGTTAGTCGTCCTCTAGGATATGCTGACCGAGATATATGCATGCATGTGCAGGCGTACAACGACGCTGCGGATGCCACCGACAAGGCCATCGACGGCGTGAAGGGTGTGGCCGACGAGCTGAAGAAGGGCGTGGCGGAGGCGGCTGAGGCCGTCTCGGGCAACACCGAGAAGGCCGCAGAGGAAGCCGGCAAGGGCGCGAGCGAGGTGGACGAGAAGGCCAAGGACTTCGGCGAGCAGGCGAAGAAGGCGACGGAGGAGGCGTGGGACGGCGCCAAGGACGCCGCACAGGGCATCACGGACAAGGTCGCGGACGCGGCCAAAAAGGAAGCTAACTAAGCTAACAATACGATGACTAGTCCGATCTGTATCTCTCAATTCATTTTCCATTGCAAGAAGGGTTGTAAGGATGCATATACGTACTTTGGTACAAGAAGAGATAATATAGCTGCATTTATTTTCTGACATACAGGATTGCCGCACTGTTAATGTCAAACGAAATAAAGAAAATGATGCTAAAAAGTTTACATAATTGTTGTGCGTAGTTGATTGATTTTCGAATTCGAGTCAGTCGATTCGTGGGAGAAGGAAGGAGGAGACGAGGTGCAGCACCGAGGCCAAAGACGATGGAGCCAGGGCGAGTGGAGCGAAGCCCGGGGACGCGGGCAAGGCCTTGGCCGGGAATGAGCCATAGACGGAGATGACATGGCTTGCCGCAACATCTCAGGAGAAGGTGAGTCGGACGTTGACGGTTCGGTTGTGGGACGGTGAAGGCTCGCCCGAGAAATGCACCTGTTACACTTCATTTTACCATGTAAGAATGCATATATGTATTGTTGAGAGATTTTATGTCGATCCTAACAGCGGTATAGGGGACTACGTGAAATTTGTAGTGGAGGAAACGTCACTTGAGGAAACCAGGGGACTAAGGCACAGAACGCTAAGACACACGATATATTCAGGTTCAGGCCACTAATGTGCGTAAGAGCCCTACTTCCCGCCTTACTATTTCCTTATATATGTGGAGAACAGAGAACTGTACAATGTTGGGGGAGGGACTCGGCGAGTTCTGACGGGCGTGGAGATTTGGGCGTTTTAGGACCAATTAGGTATGTCTAAAGGGGGAATCTCTTGGCAATTTTAAGCTTCTCTATGGTAGAATATGGAGCACCCTACACATACAAGTCTACAGGAGTGTAGGTAGCGGAAAGTAAAGATTTCGCAGAAGTAAAAAGTAGAGTTAGAGAGGAGTATAGGTAGTGGAAAGTAAAGATTTCGCAGAAGTAAAGTAAGAGTAGATTTAGAGAGATGCAATCACTTGGGTGCTCCATGGAGATTTCCATGTGGTTTGGATAGTTGGCGCTATCCTACTCCACGTTGATGGTGGCGGCGGCGCGGCCTGGGGTCGCCTGGACTCACGAGAATTTGGCAGGTGATGGCTCTGGCAGAGACAGAGCGTATGGGGTCATAGTGGAGTAGCCTCACTGCAATATCTAGGGTGAAGTGGGGCAAAAGACACAGGGAAGTAGGGGCTAGTTATTGGGCAAGTTCACGGGCTTGGGCGCGTAGTGGAGGTGCACGAAGTGGAGCTCATGGGCATGGACGTGCACGGGTTGTGAGCGCGTGTTGTGCGGGCGGGAGGTTGACGACGCCTGCGTTATGATGTGTGGGGCCCACGTGTCTGTGTGTGTACGTGTGTGTGAGTGAGAGAGAGAGAGAGAGAGAGAGAGAGAGAGAGAGAGAGAGAGAGAGAGATAGATAGATAGATAGATAGATAGATAGATAGAGAGAGAGAGAGTTGTGGTTCCACTAACGTTCGTCGGATGAAGATCGCGTGGTGATGTTTTGAATTCATTCAAAAATCAAATTCACTTAAATTCTTTTGGCAGAAAATAACAGAGGCACACAAAGTTATTTGGGGCTTAATTTTTGTTTTCAGCCCAAATTAAAACATTTGAATTGCCACCCTATGTGGGGATATTAAGTTATTACCTAAATATTTTAGGTTCAATTTAATTCCCACTTTCAACTTTAGGATTTCAACATTATTAGGGATTAATGGAATTTATTTTCCAACCCAATATTTAAACAAAAGATCTCAACCTTTTGTGGGCTCAATTTTTTGTCTTATAAATATTCCCTAAATGACAATTTAGGGTTCTGAATAACTCCAATTTTTTATTTGAGCCACATTTTCAATCAATTCAAGCACCTCCTAGTCAAAAGTAGCTAATATCAAGCAATCACAATCAATTTTGATTTTTTTTAATTCCCTCAAATTTATTTATTAACATTACAAGTTTGGGAAAAACGTGGGATGTGACAGATCCAATCTGGAGACCTTTTCCGGGACACTGTTGGAGGAGGAATTCATCGTCATGGCTATCTTCATCCTTATTTCCGCCACCATATCCATGTGTGTATAGTACTTGGATTATGGGCATATAATAAATGACTAGATGGCATGCTCTCTCCCTTGCTTCTAAATATAAAGATCTCGTGGGCTTGTCACTCTATGATCATACTATGTATGGATTTCTTTTGGATTGTTTTGAGTTCTTTGTTGCATGATTTATAGACATATAAGTTCTCTGATCAAAGTCTTTCATAGGCCATGTTTGGATGAATGATATCCAAGGAAAAGTTGGGTATGCTAGTTGGGTTTAATCTTGCAAGTAATCTATCCAGTGACAGAAAGGGAAAAAAACTTGTATTGTGCTATTGCCACAAAGATATTAATATAGTTCACTAGTTTTCTCAGTGATGAACTGGAGGTAAAGAGAATATATTAACTAAATTATGTCACTTTGCTTAATGCAATATGTCATTTCTACTTAATGCCTAGAGATGCATGCCGGAAAGCGGTCTAGGATGAAGTATTAGCAATAGATGCTCATGTGCGCAAGGTGCATGGAAATTTTTGTGGTGTTTGGTCATGTGAGGAGCTATTTCAGGTGTTTGAGAAACTTCTAAAAGAACACTGTTCCTCGCCGATTTTTGTTTTTTCGTACGGGGTCCTCGAATGTTCAAACACCACGAAATTTTGTATGCTCCTAGAACACATGAGCATCTTGGATGCCCAAAAATTCATATATTTTGATTTTTTTTTACTATTTTTTACACTTTATTGTTCATCGGGTGGAGATGAGCTTGAGCACCATTTTTAAGTATCGTGTTCAGAATCCAATATTGGAGCATGGATGTGTTGTAAGCTAGTTGTATATCCCCAGAAGAACTGTGGTCATTTATTTATAAAATAACCCAATAAAATAACAATTTATATTATCCAAAGGCAACCAACCTATGGAAATTTAATCTACTCCAGAGTTTTAGACTTTATCGATACTTGAGATAAACAAGCATTCAATCTATATTAAGATTGATATTTGTGAATGTGCTCTAGTGTTCCTCTATATTAATGGATATACAAGCAAATGAACATGTATAAATACAAAATGATACATCGATAAGGAAAAATTAATTTGCGGAGAATTATGATGTTGTCTTTGTAATTGTGCTTATCCCTAGAAGGAATTAGGTTTAAGATATTAAGTGCATGTTTTGAAAGGTGAAATATCCCAAACTAAATAATAAGGAGAAAGCACAATTCCCCTGCAATATTTTTATCAAATATTTATTTCTATCAATAGAAAATTATGTAAGGTTGAGCATTTGCCATAATATTGATGTTGCATTATGTAGTTACTTATGCTAATTATGATGGGAAAATCAGTTGAGATTGTAAATTAAAGGTCCAAGTTATTATAATAAAGTAAAAACTATTGACATAAATAAGTAGGAATCTATTATTATATAATTGATCGAGACCGTGTGAATTGTTCAAAAGTGTGTGCTTCAATGTTGTAGTTCATTTTGTCATCTCTGCATATTTGCTATTGATCCTATATTTTCTGTAAGCTCTATAAACTATAAAGTAAGGTTTGTGATTATTTGTATTTATGCTACACCATTGTCCAATGGCCTCTGCAGCTCCTTGTGTAACTATTTTTTTTGCATTACAACCTTGTATTACATGCCTTCTGCATCACATTGTTGCTCACTATTAATTATATAGGAACAAAGGCGTCCATCTTGAACAATTAATGCCACATTAATCTTAGCTTAGAAACCCAAAATAGATTTAATAACTACTCCCTCCTTCCATGTATATAGGGCCTAATGCGTTTTTCAAGACTAACTTTGACCACATGTTAGAGCAATAATATATGACATGCAAGTTAAACAAAGCACATCATCAAATTCATACGTACAAAAAGCTTCTAATGATATAATTTTCACATTATACATCTCATATATTATTAATCTTATCAATAGTCAACGGCAACCTCGAAAAATGTATTTGACCCTACTTTGCCTCTTGTGGTATAGTTGTATTCAACAAATGATATGTATAAATTATTATAGAAGCTTTGCATCACATCTGATTGTTAGCCTTTCACCTAGAGTATTAAGTTATGCCTCAATTCATTGATTCTATTAGTGTAAAACTTTGTGTTGGCCAAACATTTATATAATTGGTCTTAAGAATTGCACATTTCTAGCTTTTTGTGTGTGAATTTTTTCACATATTTCCAATATAATATGGATGAACCATACCGACTACAATGAGGAAAACCATGAGAATTTGTGTCAACGTCGTTAGGTCCTACTAGATGTGTCTCCTTCCATAAAGGCGGAAGCTAAGTAAAATAAGAGGTGGGATACTTTACCATTTGGAGTAGGATAGACATCACTGCCTCAATGCTTTGGATTGACTCGCGGGAGAGCGACTAAAGCCATGTCGTTGTAAATCGTTGGCCAAGAAAGGCCCCAATGCCTCTAGCCCCGATCCATCTCCCTCCATTGACCGATCAGGGGGAGACAGTAGGTCTGCATGCATCCAAGCTCTCTCCCTACATCAGAACGTAACCAACTGTTGCAGCCTAGAGAGTCTGAAACAACTATCGTTTCTCAACATACTCCCGGATAGAGATATTCATGTCTGAATCTGTGCATGAATAGGTAGAGCAATTATGAGAAGAGTAAGAATCGACGACAATGATATTGGGTCTAATTTATAATAATATATCTTGCAAAATTAAAACAATGTGGTGAAACATCAAGAGCCAAATATGATGTAAAGAGGCATTGCAACAAATAGTTCATAAAATGGAGGAAGTACTAAACTTATAACTCATTTTTTTAAACATACTACTGAAGGAAATATGCCCTAGAGGCAATAATAAAGTTATTATTTATTTCCTTATATCATGATAAATGTTTATTATTCATGCTAGAATTGTATTAACAGGAAACATAATACATGTGTGAATATATAGACAAGCAGAGTGTCACTAGTATGCCTCTACTTGACTAGCTTGTTAATCAAAGATGGTTATGTTTCCTAACCATGAACAAAGAGTTGTTATTTGATTAACAAGGTCACATCATTAGTTGAATGATCTGATTGACATGACCCATTCCATTAGCTTAGCACACGATCGTTTAGTATGTTGCTACTGCTTTTATCCATGACTTATACATGTTCCTATAACTATGAGATTATGCAACTCCGTTTACGGAGGAACACTTTGGTGCTACCAAACGTCACAACGTAATCGGGTGATTATAAAGGAGTACTACAGGTGTCTCCAAAGGCGGATGTTGGGTTGGCGTATTGAGATTAGGTTTTGTCACTCCGATTGTCGGAGAGGTATCTCTGGCCCTCTCGGTAATACACATCATGAAGCCTTGCAAGCACGCAACTAATGAGTTAGTTGTGAGATGATGTATTACGGAACGAGTAAAGAGACTTGCCGTAACGAGATTGAACTAGGTATTGGATACCGACGATCGAATCTCGGCAAGTAACATACCGATGACAAAGGAACAACGTATGTTGTTATGCGGTCGACCGACAAAGATCTTCGTAGAATATGTAGGAACCAATATGGGCATCCAGGTCCCGCTATTGGTTATTGACCGAGAACAGTTCTAGGTCATGTCTACATTATTCTCGAACCGTAGGGTCCGCACGCTTAAGGTTTCGATGACAGTTATTATGAGTTTATGTATTTTGATGTAACGAAGAAGTTCGGAGTCCCGGATGTGATCACGGACATGACGAGGAGTCTCGAAATGGTCGAGACATAAAGATTGATATATTGGAAGCCTATATTTGGAGTTCGGAATGGTTCCGGGTGAAAACAGAATTTGCGAGTACCGGAGGTTACCGGAACCCCCCGGGAGGTAAATGGGCCTTAGTGGGCCTCGAGGGAGAAGAGGAGGGGTCGGCCAGAGGTGGCCGCGCGCCCTCTCCCCCCCAGTCCGAATAGGACAAGGAGGGGGGAGGCGCCCCCCTTTTCCTCTTTCCCCTCCCCCAATCCTACTCCAACTAGGAAAGGGGGGGAGTCCTACTCCCGGTGGGAGTAGGACTCCTCTGGCGCGCCTCCCTTGGGCCGGCCGCACCTCCCCCCTCCCTCCTTTATATACGGGGGCAGGGGCACCCTAGCACACACAAGTTTGATCTACGGATCGTTCCTTAGCCGTGTGCGGTGCCCCCCTCCACCATATTCCACCTCGGTCATACCGTCGTGAAGCTTAGGCGAAGCCTCGCGCCGTGAAACATCAAGATCGTCACCACGCCGTCGTCTTGTGGAACTCTCCCTCGACACTCGGCTGGATCGAGTACGAGGGACGTCATCGAGCTGTCGTGTGTCAAGAACTCGGGCGCCGAGTAACGGCGCCGGATCGGTCGGATCGCGAGGAGAACGTCGACTACTTCCTCCACGTTGTGATCGCTTCGCCGGGTCTCACGAGGGTGCGTAGACAACACTCTCCCCTCTCGTTGCTATTCATCACCATGATCTTGCGTGTGCGTAGGAAATTTTTGAAATTACTCGTTCCCCAACAGTGGCATCCGAGCCTAGGTTTTTATGGTTTGATGTTTTGCACGAGTAGAACACAAGTGAGTTGTGGGCGATACAAGTCATACTACCTACCAGCATGTCATACTTTGGTTCAGCGGTATTGTGAGATGAAGCGGCCCGGACCGACATTACGCGTACGCTTACGCGAGACTGGTTTCACCGCCACGAGCACTCGTTGCTTAAAGGTGACTGGTGGGTGTCTGTCTCTCTCACTTTAGTTGAACCGAGTGCTGCCACGCCCGGTCCTTGAGAAGGTTAAACGAGTCTATTTGACGAAGTATCGTTGTGGTTTTGATGCGTAGGTGAGACTGGTTCTTGCTTAAGCCCGTAGCAGCCACGTAAAATTTGCAACAACAAAGTAGAGGACGTCTAACTTGTTTTTGCAGGGCATGTTGTGATGTGATATGGTCAAGACATGATGCTATATTTTATTGTATGAGATGATCATGTTTTGTAACCGAAGTTATCGGCAACTGGCAGGAGCCATATGGTTGTCGCTTTATTGTATGAAATGCAATCGCCATGTAATGCTTTACTTTATCACTAAGCGGTAGCGATAGTCGTAGAAGCATAAGATTGGCGAGACGACAACGATGCTACGATGGAGATCAAGGTGTCGCGCGGTGGCGATGGTGATCATGATGGTGCTGCGGAGATGGAGATCACGAAGCACAAGACGATGATGACCATATCATATCACTTATATTGATTTGCATGTGATGTTTATCTTTTATGCATCTTATCTTGCTTTGATTGACGGTAGCATTATAAGATGATCTCTCACTAAATTATCAAGAAGTGTTCTCCCGAGTATGCACCGTTGCCAAAGTTCGTCGTGCCCGGACACCACGTGATGATCGGGTGTGATAAGCTCTCGTCCATCTACAACGGGTGCAAGCCAGTTTTGCACACGCAGAATACTCGAGTTATACTTGACGAGCCTAGCATATGCAGATATGGCCTTGGAACACGGAGACCGAAAGGTCGGCGTGAATCATATAGTAGATATGATCAACATAAGATGTTCACCATTGAAAACTACTCCATCTCACGTGATGATCGGTTATGGTTTAGTTGATTTGGATCACGTGATCACTTAGATGACTAGAGAGATGTCTGTCTAAGTGGGAGTTCTTAAGTAATATGATTAATTGAACTTAAATTTATCATGAACTTAGTCCTGGTAGTATTTTGCAAATTATGTTGTAGATCAATAGCTCGCGTTGTTGCTTTCATATGTTTGTTTTTGATATGTTCCTAGAGAAAATTATGTTGAAAAATGTTAGTAGCAATGATGCGGATTCGATCCGTGATCGGAGGTTTATCCTCATTGCTGCACAGAAGAATTATGTCCTTAATGCACCGCTAGGTGACAAACCTATTGCAGGAGCAGATGCAGACGTTATGAACGTTTGGCTAGCTCAATATGATGACTACTTAATAGTTTTGTGCACCATGCTTTATGGCTTAGAATCGGGACTTCAAAGATGTTTTGAACATCATGGACCATATGAGATGTTCCAGGAGTTGAAGTTAATATTTCAAGCAAATACCCGAGTTGAGAGATATGAAGTTCTCAACAAGTTCTATAAGCTAAAAAATGGAGGAGAATCGCTCAACTAGTGAGCATGTGCTCAGATTGTCTGGGTACTTCAATTGCTTGAATCAAGTGGGAGTTAATCTTCCAGATAAGATAGTGATTGACAGAATTCTCTAGTCACCATCACCAAGTTAGTAGAACTTCGTGATGAACTATAGTATGCAAGGGATGATGAAAATGATTCCCGAGTTTTTTCATGATGATGAAATCGATGAAGGTAGAAATCAAGAAAGAACATCAAGTGTTGATGGTTAACAAGGCCACTAGTTTCAAGAAAAGGGCAAAGGGAAAGAAAGGGAACTTCAAGTGGAAAGACAAGCAAGTTGTCACTCCCGCGAAGAAGCTCCAAGCTGGACCAAAGCCTGAAACTGAGTACTTACACTGCAAAGGAAATGGTCACTGGAAGCGGAAATGCCCTGAATATTTGGTTGATAAGAAGGATGGCAAAGTAAAGAAAGGTATATTTGATATACATGTTATTGATGTGTACTTTACTAGTGTTTATAGCAACCCCTCGGTATTTGGTACTGGTTCAGTTGCTAAGAGTAGTAACTCGAAACAGGAGTTGCAGAATAAACAGAAACTAGTTAAGGGTGAAGTGACGATGTGTGTTGAAAGTAGTTTCAAGATTGATATGATCATCATCGCACACTCCCTATACTTTCGGGATTAGTGTTGAACCTAAATAAATGTTATTTGGTGTTTGCGTTGAGCATGAATATGATTTGATCATGTTTATTGCAATACGGTTATTCATTTAAGTAAGAGAATAAACTGTTATTCTGTTTACATGAATAAAACCTTATATGGTTACACACCCAATGAAAATGGATTCACTGGATCTCGATCGTAATGATACACATATTCATAATATTGAAACCAAAAGATGCAAAGTTAATAATGATAGTGCAACTTATTTGTGGCACTGCCGTTTAGGTCATATTGGTGTAAAGCGCATGAAGAAACTCCATGCTGATGGGATTTTGGAATCACTTGATTATGAATCACTTGATGCTTGCGAACCGTGCCTTTTGGGCAAGATGACTAAAACTCCGTTCTCCGGAACAATGGAACAAGCTACTGAATTATTGGAAATAATACATACCGATGTATGCGATCCAATGAGTGTTGATGCTCGTGGCAAGTATCGTTATTTTCTAACCTTCACAGGATGATTTGAGCAGATATGGGTATATCTACTTGATGAAACATAAGTCTGAAATAGTTGAAATGTTCAAAAAAAATTCAGAGTGAAGTGGAAAATCATCATAACAAGAAAATAAAGTTTCTGCGATCTGATCGTGGAGATGAATATTTGAGTTACGAGTTTGGTCTTCAATTAAAACAATGTGGAATAGTTTCACAGCTCACGCCACCTGGAAACACCACAATGTTATGGTGTGTCCAAACATCGTAACCGCACTTTATTGGATATAGTGCAATCTATGATGTTTCTTACCGATTTACCAATATCGTTTTGGGATCATGCATTAGAGACAAGTTGCATTCACGTTAAATAGGGCACCATCTAAATCCGTTGAGATGACACTATATGAACTGTGGTTTAGCAAGAAACCAAAGTTGTCGTTTCTTATGCGATGCTTATGTGAAAAAGCTTCAACCTGATAAGCTCGAACCCAAATCGGAGAAACGTGTCTTCATAGGATACCCAAAGGAGACAGTTGGGTACACCTTCTATCACAGATCCGAAGGCAAGACATTCGTTGCTAAGAATGGATCCTTTCTAGAGAAGGAGTTTCTCTCGAAAGATGTGAGTGGGAGGAAAGTAGAACTTGATGAGGTAATAGTACCTTCTCCCTTACTTGAAAGTAGTTTGTCGCAGAAACCGGTTTCTGAGACATCTACACCAAGTAGTGAGGAAGTTGATGATGTTGATCATGAAACTTCAGATCAAGTTACTGCAGAACCTCGTAGATCAACCAGAGTAAGATCCGCACCAGAGTGGTACGGTAATCCTGTTCTGGAAATCATGCTACTAGATCATGATGAACCTACGAACTATGAAGAAGCGATGGTGAGCCCAGATTCCGCAAAATGGCTTGAGGCCATGAAATCTGAGATGGGATCCATGTATGAGAACAAAGTATGGACTTTGATGGATTTGCCCGATGATCGGCAAACCATAGAAAATAAATGGATCTTCAAGAGGAAGACGGACGTTGATAGTAGTGTTACTATCTACAAAGCTCGACTTGTTGCAAAAGGGTTTTTCTACAAAGTTCAAGATGTTGACTACAATGAGATTTTCTCAACTGTAGCGATGCTTAAGTCTGTCCGAATCATGTTAGCAATTGCCACAATTTATGAAATTTGGCAAATGGATGTAAAAACTGCATTCTTGAATGGTTTTCTGGAAGAAGAGTTGTATATGATGCAACCAGAAGGTTTTATCGATCCAAAGGGAGCTAACAAAGTGTGCAAGCTCCAGCGATCCATCTATGGACTGGTGCAAGCATCTCGGAGTTGGAATAAACGCTTTGATAGTGTGATCAAAGCATTTGGGTTTGTACAGACTTTTGGAGAAGCCTGTATTTACAAGAAAGTGAGTGGGAGCTCTGTAGCATTTCTGATATTATATGTAGATGACATATTGCTGATCGAAAATGATATAGAATTTCTGGATAGCATAAAGGGATACTTGAATAAAAGTTTTTCAATGAAAGACCTCGGTGAAGCTGCTTACATATTGGGCATTAAGATCTATAGAGATAGATCAAGACGCTTAATTGGACTTTCACAAAGCACATACCTTGACAAAATTTTGAAGAAGTTCAAAATGGATCAAGCAAAGAAAGGGTTCTTGCCTGTGTTACAAGGTGTGAAATTGAGTAAGACTCAAAACCCGACCACGGCAGAAGATAGAAAGAGAATGAAAGTCATTCCCTATGCCTTGGCCATAGGTTCTATAAAGTATGCCATGCTGTGTACCAGATCTATTGTATACCCTACACTGAGTTTGGCAAGGGAGTACAATAGTGATCTAGTAGTAGATCACTGGACAGCGGTCAAAATTATCCTTAGTGGAATAAGGATATGTTTCTCGATTATGGAAGTGACAAAAGGTTCGTCGTAAAGGGTTACGTCGATGCAAGTTTTGACACCGATCGGATGACTCTAAGTCTCGATCTAGATACATATTGAAAGTGGGAGCAATTAGCTAGAGTAGCCGTGCGAGCATTGTAGACATAGAAAAATTGCAAAATACATAACGGATCTAAATGTGAAAGACCCGTTGACTAAGACTCTCTCACAAGCAAAACATGATCACACTTTAGTACTCTTTGGGTATTAATCACATAGTAATGTGAACTAGATTACTGAATCTAGTAAACCCTTTGGGTGTTGGTCACATGGCGATGTGAACTATGGGTGTTAATCACATGATGATGTGAACTATCGATGTTAATCACATGGTGATGTGATCTAGATTATTGACTCTAGTGCAAGTGGGAGATGAAGGAAATATGCCCTAGAGGCAATAATAAAGTTATTATTTATTTCCTTATATCATGATAAATGTTTATTATTCATGCTAGAATTGTATTAACCGGAAACATAATACATGTGTGAATATATAGACAAACAGAGTGTCACTAGTATGCCTCTACTTGACTAGCTTGTTAATCAAAGATGGTTATGTTTCCTAACCATGAACAAAGAGTTGTTATTTGATTAACAAGGTCACATCATTAGTTGAATGATCTGATTGACATGACCCATTCCATTAGCTTAGCACACGATCGTTTAGTATGTTGCTACTGCTTTTATCCATGACTTATACATGTTCCTATAACTATGAGATTATGCAACTCCCGTTTACCGGAGGAACACTTTGGGTGCTACCAAACGTCACAACGTAATTGGGTGATTATAAAGGAGTACTACAGGTGTCTCCAAAGGCAGATGTTGGGTTGGCGTATTTCGAGATTAGGTTTTGTCACTCCGATTGTCGGAGAGGTATCTCTGGGCCCTCTCGGTAATACACATCACTGAAGCCTTGCAAGCACTGCAACTAATGAGTTAGTTGTGAGATGATGTATTACGGAACGAGTAAAGAGACTTGCCGGTAACGAGATTGAACTAGGTATTGGATACCGACGATCGAATCTCGGGCAAGTAACATACCGATGACAAAGGGAACAACGTATGTTGTTATGCGGTCTGACCGACAAAGATCTTCGTAGAATATGTAGGAACCAATATGGGCATCCAGGTCCCGCTATTGGTTATTGACCGAGAATAGTTCTAGGTCATGTCTACATTATTCTCGAACCGTAGGGTCCGCACGCTTAAGGTTTCGATGACAGTTATTATGAGTTTATGTATTTTGATGTAACGAAGAAGTTCGGAGTCCCGGATGTGATCACGGACATGACGAGGAGTCTCGAAATGGTCGAGACATAAAGATTGATATATTGGAAGCCTATATTTGGAGTTCGGAATGGTTCCGGTGAAAACAGAATTTCTCGAGTACCGGAGGTTACGGAACCCCGGGAGGTAAATGGGCCTCAGTGAGCCTCGAGGAGAAGAGGAGGGGCGGCCGGAGGTGGTGCGCGCCCTCCCCCAGTCCGAATAGGACAAGGAGGGGAGGCGCCCCTTTCCTCTTTCCTCCCCAATCCTACTCCAACTAGGAAGGGGAGTCCTACTCCGGTGGGAGTAGGACTCCTCTGGCGCCTCCCTTGGGCCGGCCGCACCTCCCCCTCCCTCCTTTATATCTGGGGCAGGGGGCACCCTAGCACACACAAGTTTGATCTACGGATCGTTCCTTAGCGTGTGCGGTGCCCCTCCACCATATTCCACCTCGGTCATACCGTCGCGAAGCTTAAGCGAAGCCTGCGCCGTGAAACATCAAGATCGTCACCACGCGTCGTCTTGACGGAACTCTCCTCGACACTCGGCTGGATCGAGTACGAGGGACGCCATCGAGCTGTACGTGTGTCAAGAACTGGGCGCCGAGTAACGGCGCCGGATCGGTCGGATCGCGAGGAGAACGACGACTACTTCCTCCACGTTGTGATCGCTTCGCCGGGTCACGAGGGTACGTAGACAACACTCTCCCCTCTCGTTGCTATTCATCACCATGATCTTGCGTGTGCGTAGGAAATTTTTTGAAATTACTATGTTCCCCAACAACTACATAACTAGAACTCTAGGGGATTTTAACGCATAACTAATTCTAGGAGTAATCACTAGAAAAGCTTAGTCGTAAGGTTTAGCCCGTTGACACAAAATCTAGTGCATGAGTCCCACATGTAAGAGTCTAAAGACAATGACTCGAATAGTTTTTTTGTCTCTCTATTTTTTTTAATTTTCACTTTAAATATGACCAAATATTTCAAAAACATACTAAATCCTTAAATATATAGCCATTTGAGCTTATATTCTTCAAGAATACTAAGGACCCTTGATTTATTTAATAAATCTAGTCGAGTCATAGTGTTTTTCACTTTTAAGTATATAGGAACTAATGTGTCCATGTTGAACATTTAATGCCACATTAATATTAGCTTAAAAAACCAAAATAGATTGTATGTTTGTATTCATCAAATGATAGGTATGAATTTTCTTTAGATGTGTTGTATCACATCTGATTTTTAGCACTACGTTTTTAGCCCTTTACCTAGAGTATTGAGCTCTATGTCAATTTGTTGATTCTATTACTGCACAACTTTTTGTTGGCCAAACATTGATATAATTGGCCTTAATAATTGCACATTTTTGTCTTTGTGTGTGAATTTTTTTCACGTATTTCAATTAAAACATGGATGAACCATACTAACTACTCCCTTCGTCCCAAAATAAGTGACTCAACTTTGTACATTACAAAGTTGAGTCACTTATTTTGGGACGGAGGGAGTACAAATGAGGAAAACCATGAGAATTTATGTACGACATCGTTAGGGCCCACTAAAGGTAATAAGATGTCGGATAATTTCCAATTTGGAATAGGACATACATGACCCCCTCGATGCTTTGGATTGGCTCCCGGGAGAGCGACAAAAGCATTGTCGTTGTAAAAAGTTATCCAAGAAAGGCATCAATGCCTCTGTCCTCGATACGTCTCCCTCCATTAACCGACCAGGGAGAGCAGCTAGGTCCACATGCATCCAAGCTCTCTCCCTACACTAGATTTGTAACCAGTTGTTGGAGCCTAGAGAGTCTGAAACAACTAGCGGTTCTTGACACACTCCCAGAGAGAGGTATTCATGTCTCACTCCGTGCAAGACTAGTTAGAGCAATTATGAGAAGGGTAAGAATCTACAACAATATTATTGGTCTAATTTCTATAATATATGTTGCAAAATTAATCCACAAGAGACAACTATGATGTAAAGAGACATTATGCAACAAGTAGTTCATATAATGGAAGAAATATTAAACTTATAACTCTTTTTTTCAAACATACTACATATCTAGTACTCTAGGGGATTTTAACACATAACCAGTTCTAGGAGTAATCACTAGGAAAACAGAGTCGCCAGGTCTATTTGGTTCACACAAAATCTAGTGCATGAGTCCCACATGCAAGTCTCAAAAGACAACAACTCAACTATATTTTTTGTCTCTCTAAAAATATTCACTTCAAATATGGCCAAAATTTTCAAAAATGTTCTAAAGCCTTGAATATCTTGACAAATGAGCTTAGTTTTTTCAAGAATACTAACGATCGTTGATTGATTTACTAAATCTAGTGTGAATCACAATGTTGTTCACTGTTAAGTATATAGGAACCAACACGTCTATCTCGGACATTTATTGCCACATTTATCTTAGTTCAAAATATTCAAAGTAGATTTAATAACTAAGAGAAAGACAAGCTGCTTTGCCTCTTGTTGTATGGTTCTATTCGGCAAATGATATGTACATATAAATTTCCTTAGATGCTTTGCATCACATCTGAAGTTTACCCCTATGGTTTTTATCCCTTTACCTAGAGTATTGAACTCTTGTCAATTCGTTGATTTACAACTTTTTGCTGGCTAAACATTGATATAATTGGCTTTAAGAATTGCACATTTCTGAATTTTCGTGTGTGATTTTTTTCATGTATTTCCATTAAAATATAGATGAAGCATACTTACTACCCATGAGGAAAACCATGAGCATTTACATACAACATCATTACGGCCCACAAGATGTCTTCTTCCATCACGACGGAAGCTCAAGGTAAAATAAGACATAGGATACTTTCCAATTGGGAATAGACAGACATCACCCCCTCGATGCTTAGGATTGGCTCGTGGAAGACGACAAAAGCCATGTCGTTGCAAAACGTTGGCCAAGAAAGGCCTCAATACCTCCGGCCCCGATCCATCTCCCTCCAGTAAAAGACCAGGGAGAGTCGCTAGGTCCGCGTGCATCCAAGCTCTCCCTACACTAGAATGGTAACCAACTGTTGGAGCCCAGAGAGTGTGAAACAACTAGCGGTTCTCAACACACTTCTGGATAGAGATATTCATGTCACACTCTATATATGACTACTTAGAGCAATTATGAGAAGGGTAAGAATCTACAACAATGATATTGGTCTAATTTCTAGTAATATATGTTGCAAAATTGAAACAGTTGGGTAAAACATCAAAAACCAAATATGATGTGAAGAGTCATTATGCAACAAATAGTTCAGATAATGGAAGAAATATTAAACTTATAACTCGTTTTTTCAAACATACCACATAACTAGAACTCTATGGGATTTTAACACATAACTAATTCTAGGAGTAACCACTAGAAAAACATAGTCGTAATGCCGCTTGACACTAAATCATGTGCATGAGTCCATGTAAGTGTCTAAAGAGTAAAGATAACAGACTCTGACTAGATCTTTTTTGTCTATCTTAGAACTTCTAATTTTCACTTCAAATACGGCAAAAAAAACATTTGAAAGCCCTAAATATCTGGATAGATGAGCTTAGATTCTTCAAGAATATTAAGGACCTTCGATTGATTTACTAACAAAAAAATCCTTTTTCCAGCAAACATTGAATTTGCACTTCAAATTTGGTAGAAATTTGATAAGCATAGTCCAAAGTCCTCAATGGCCAATGAAAGAATGTAGCTAAAACTTTTCCAGAATACTAACTGAAAATATCCTGGTTTACTAGAACATTTTCATTTGACTGTTAACTTTGAATTTTCATCTCAAATTTGGCGAAAACTTGAAAAAAAAAACATTGATGAGTAAGTTGGCTAAGGCAAGGCCCCGCCCAGCCCATGCTATTTTTTGTAGTGTATATTTCGTTTTCGACCATGAAACACAATCCCAATAATCTATTTTCTACAGTCGGCCCGTCCAGCTTTCTGGTCCAAGCTCCGCCACTGCTTGAGTGCGTATACGTACGTTAAACCTCGTTGATAACTAATGGTTTTGCTAATTCGTATTTGCGGTTTTAGGCTTTCGAATCTACAATCTGCGATCGAGTTGAGCACACCGAGACCGATGACGAGTGATGACACCCCTGGCAAGTTAATATCTCTTGCTCGGATGTATGTGACCTTCAACTTCAACCGTGTACACCAGGATTTGGTTCTTTCGATCCATCCCAAACAGGTCTAAAGGTACGTGAGGTCGGCAAGCATGGGCAGATTAAGATTCGTTTCCATTTCTTCTCTGGGCAAAACCCTCACGAGCATGGCTGCCGCGCGCAACCACACAAACGGTCGACAGTCACGCACGCACCGCCGCACCACACAACCCTGTCGACCACCCCGTGTCGCCATGCACCCGCAGCGATCGCGGTTCCACCTACGGGACGTGGAGCCTCCATCCCCGTGGCCCCCTCCGTCCACATGCACGCGCCCCCGGCCTACAAAACCGGCACTGCACCTCTCGTCCTCCCACCCTACCACCGCAAGTGCAAAGTAGCTCATACATCCATCGGCGCCAGACTACTGACTCAGCTCCTCCACCGACCACCAGACCCAGACCGATGGCTTCTTCTTCAGTGCTGATCGGAGGAGGCGCGGGCGCCGCCGCCTTCACCGGCGCCGCTGCCGGCAAGGCTCTTCCCAGGCCATGCTTCCTCGCCGCTCGCCCGCACACCGTCAGCGGTGGCCGCCTCTGCCTGCAAACCCCTCCTAGAGCGACTCCCGTACGCACAGTTGATGTTATTACTACCACACTTGCGGGTGTTTGTTCTTTGCGATGTTACGTATGCTGACTGTTCGTTGATTCATTCGTGCGTCAGGCTAACGACGCCGTCGAGACCGTGAAGGGGGCGGCCGGGGAGGCCGGGGACAAGGTCTCGGAAGGGGCGGACAGCGTGTCGAAGGCGGCGGGCGACGCGGCGGGCAACATACAGGAGGCGGTGGAGGGCGCGGTGGAGGGAGCCAAGGACCTCGGCGAGAAGGCGAAGCAGGCGACGGAGGAGGCGTGGGACGCCACCAAAGAAGCCGCGCAGGGCGTCGCCGACGACGTCACCGCCGCGGTTGAGGATGTGAGCAAATGAGCTCAACATTTGCGCATCAGTTATTCAGTTCGCCGATTGAATATTTAACATACTGTGCATGATGTGCATGCGAGTGTCTCTTTTGTGGGTCACGTTATTAATGATGTATGCTTTGTATAAGGGCTACAACGTTGGTCAAAATCTGTGCTAAGAGCGCCTACAACCGGACACCTATACTCGTCCCAAATGTCCAGCCGGCTGCCACAAAAATCGTCACCCAACCGAACGCCCTATATCCTGCCCAAACGACCGGATTGATAGGCACTTCCCATATCTGGGCCGGTTATAAGGACACCTGAACGTTCTCGGTGCGGGTGCACTCATGGCACCCCGCGTGGCATCGCTCTGGCATGCCACCCGAGGGAGCAAGTCTGTCTATTTAAGCCAAACGGCGGCAGTGGAACCCTAGCCCGTCCCCAATCCTTCCTATTCGCGCCGCAACTTTCATCCGCCCCGTAGCCGCTAGCCATGGCCCGGCAGAGGATCACCACCTATGCAATGCTAACGCCGGAATGCCAATTGCAGCTCGAGGAGGAGATCCGGGCCAGGCGCGCCACTCATGTCACTGCCGGTTTGCCTCCGGATGCGCCGGAGCCAGAGGAGGAGGAGGAGGAGGTGCCACGTGGAGGACCATCTGTCCCGGTTCGTGTTAGAACCGGGACTAAAGGGGGAAGGTATTAGTAACGACCCATTAGTCCCGGTTCATGAACCGGGACTAAAGGCCCTTACGAACCGGGACTAATAGGTGTTTTTCTACTAATGGGCAGCAACCGGAAGCGTAGTAGGACCCCAACCCATGGAGGAGGAGGATCCAGAAGCGGATGACGCGGTGAAGCCAAAGGAGGAGGAGCCGACTACGGGCTTCGCCATGGCGGACACCATGGCAGAGATCGAGGTCACCCAAGCGGTGAAGATGGTGAAGCAGACCGTCATCCTCGAATTCATCCAAGATAAGACCTATGTCGAGTCCAATCGCCCACGAGTCTCCTTGCAGGCTTGCACCGACCCTCCTAATACCCTTCCAATATACAACATCCAAACATCGACCCTTTGCTCAATCTTGAAAATACACTCGACGGAAAAGCTCACCCACAAATCAGTACTAGGCCAGCTTTTCCATAGAAGTGCTCCTTAGAGCATCTCCAACAGCTGCGCTAAACAAGCGCCGCGCCGCAAATTTTGCCATTTTGGCGCGCGCGTAACCTGTAGACAAGCTCCAGCGGGCGCGCAATAACCGCGCGCGCGACATATGTAGTTGGGCACACGGTCCGAAACGCCAACTCGTGCTGTATATTTGGGGCGCCAGCTTCCGCGCGCGGCACGCACGAGCACTCGCGCGCCGCACTCTCTCCTCCCCGCCATCTTCGCCCCGCGCGCACCGGCGCCGGCGAACTTGACCCGATGGACGCACGCGCCGGCACCCCGCTCACCCCATCCTACAGCCGCGACCCCTCTCCCGCCGCGCCGCCGCCACCGAAAACCCTAGCGCGGGGAGCGTTGGCCTCGCCACCGCCGGAGCTCCTCCGACCATCGGCCTCGCGCGCAGCCTCTTCATGCCGCCGGTGGCGTCGCGGCGGCGGCGCCCGTGCCCCCTCGAAGCTCCCCAATGCGACACGGCCGAAGAAGGGCAAGACATCCGCGAAGAAGAACAAGGCGACGGATGACCCGGCACCACGAAGGCGAGCAGAAAGAAGCTTGCAGGGCGTGTGACGGGCGCGGCAGCTACCGAAGCGCCAGCGAGCTCACTCGTTGAGCCGGCGGCTGACGCGCACAACTTGTTCGACGATATGCCCCAAAGGTAGAAAAAAATTCCAACTTTTCTTTTCTTGTTATTTTTTGAATGCATCCATATAGATAGCTTATTCGCATTGTTCTATATATTTTGTAGTGTCAACGATGATGCATTTTGAAGGTTTCAAATCCATTTTGTGTCCGAAATGCAACATATGCAATGCCCCGGCGAGTCACGTGCGCTGCATTTTTTGCCGCTGCTGGAGCGGCGCGCGCGCGTTGCATTTTAGCGCGGCTGTTGGAGCCAGCGCTGCCGGCCGCGCAAAATCAGGCGAAGAGCGCGCGACAAAGTAGTTTTTCGCGTGCGGCGCGTAGCGCGGCTGTTGGAGATGCTCTTAATGGGTTAGTTCAATTTGCACGACCCTCCTGGCCGAGTTTGTGGCCGTGGATGTAGGCTGTAGGTGACTTTTGCCCGGTTTCACTCCAAATTAACCGAGCTTTGATAGCTTTTGGGGTTTGATTTTTATTATAAACCGAATCAACTATGTAGATTTTTGGGTCTGGTGTTCTTATAAACTGGACTAATCTACTATTCCTAGATAGTTCATCCCCACTATAAGTAATTCTCTCAACATGTAGCCTTTCATGTCATCAAGATTGTCATGTCAGTATCCACTAACACTATTTTTCAACCATGCACCACATACACTGCCTATAATAATTACAACATGCACTCTCTTCAACCTCGCCAAGTCATGCATATCTACCACATCATAATTAGTCACGTAATAATAGTAAATTTACAAAAAAAAAAAAAAAATCTCGAACCACTAAGTTGCTAACGTAACAAAATGAATGTTAGGGTGTAGTAATAATATTCTGTAGCTACATATTTTTTAGTGATTCCGCAACAATGCGTGGGAAATCTTCTAGTTATGAAAATTATGGGACCCCTTTGCCCTCTCATAGAGTTTCTTCGAAAATATAGAATGCCTCACGGGCGGCTACTTCGCATGCCCATGACTCCTTTGCCTCAGGCTACAGGGGGCGAGCCTATATGTAGTCCGTATTTTGGGCTTGGACACCAGAAGAAGTTAGGCCTCCTTTGGTTCATAGGATAGGAATATTGTAGGAATAGGAACTTCATAGGAAGTGAGATGACATGCATCTCAATTCCTATAAACAAAGAGATGTCATTTGATGCATAGGATAGGATTTTTTCCATTGAGTCTAGGCTAATGTTTTTTTTCCTTTGAAATGTGAAGGATTGGATCCTATCCTACATAGGAATAGGAATCCATTCCTACAAACCAAAGGGCTCCATAGGAATTTTTCCTTTGAAAATCCTATCCTATAAAATTCCTACAAGATTCCTACAAACCAAAGGAGGCCTTAATGTTGGACACCAGTTGAAAAATAGGGCTGGCTATATGTAAGTAGCCTGGAAATTTAATTTGGGTAAGTCGATTATTTTGGGCCATTAGAGATTAAATATCCAAGCATCGTCCTTCTCTCTTCTTCCTCCTCCAACCATTCCTTCTCTCATATAATTGATTCACCCAAATTAGAAATTCGGTCAACTCACGTATAGGTATTGTGTTGAACAACTGGGGCAAGGAAGAGAGATGCAGCGAGCATGCCACCTTCAGCCGTATGGCCAGGTCTACCTTCGCCCAGTCTCTTGTTCAAAAAAGAAGTGCAACGAAGAAAGGAAAACTCCAGACGACACAAGGATGTCACCGTCGCCAATGGCGAGCGAGTGAAAAGGACAGAACACATATACACACAGTCATCGCTAATTTATAAGACACCAAAACTAATACTCCCTAGGCTGCATCAACTAATTCGGATCGGAGGGAGTAATAAAATTCATTCAGTCCTTGCAGGGCTGCATCTGGGTACAGAAACTGAAGCCTGGCTAAAAATCCCAATCAAATGCAGATAAAGAAAGACCAGGCTATAAAAATCCCAATCAAATGCAGAGAAAGAAAAGGTAAGGATAAATCAACAGCACTGCTCGATGGCCGTAAAAATGTACATATGTATATGTAATATATACTGATCTAATGATCCTTCTCAGCTCGCACTTTGCATTTTGCAAACAACAAAACTGGCCCCACAGAATCGAAGGAGCACACAACAATCTGCTGCACAAGGGAAATATACAGGTTAAATACATCATCATGTGATGTGCCTGCCTGCTGCGTTTCGACGCGGTACAAAACTTACAGGAGACATGGGCTCCTACTCTCCTAGCCATCACCTTCTGAATAAAGCCAGGAAAGTTGAGCATTTGCCTTCCGACAATCACCATTGTTGTTCCTTTATATATGGTTAGTGTGATCTCTACTGGATAAGTAGATTGCCATGAACAAAACAACTGTGCTGAAGCAGTAGGTTCCGCATTCAGACATAAGAGGTCAAGCGCACCTGCAGCAGGTTCGAGTGTGGGATGCTCATCGACACAATCGCCCTGCGGCAGTTGTTCCTCAGGAACGCGAAAAAATAGTTTATGATCAACTTCTTGAAGAACCATGAGTCCTTCCTGGCTTTGACGATGGGGTTGTCGATGAGATACACGGCCCCAGATTCCTTCGCCTGCTTGATGAATGCGAGCTCCAGCTCAAGGTTCTGTGTGTAATCCAACCCAGGATCTTGAGGCGTTGAGCAACTGGGTGTTTCAGGAATCGTGTCTACTGAAGGCGTAAAGTCCACCAGGAGAGGGGCATCGAGTGAGTACATGCTGCCGTTTGGTGCAGTGATTATCTGTCCAGGGGTTGAAGGCTCCTCATCGGAGTCGACATCATCTTCACTCTGTAGGGACAACTCTACAGCCTCCCGCTGTATGAACTTTTCAAGGCCTTCTATCAGAAGGCGCTCAAATGTGTTATGGTGCTCCTGTTTCTTGTCTTTGTACCCGTATCTGTGCATTATCAAGTTAGCATCATAAGAAACTTTTAGAGTTGATTCCATAGACTGAAGCAAGCTCTCAGAATCTCGCCAACAGTTCATACTTGATGGTATGTACACCAACTTTGCATGACAATTAAAAAATAATCAATCAATGCTCGTCAATGTACATGAAGATACAAGATATGGTGGCACAACAAACTATACGACTAATTCATTAAAATCACAGTACTTTTTGCATTCTACCAATTTTTTTAATTCTCCCAAGCAAAATAAGTGTGTCAAGCCCTTTGGTAACAAATGTATTAGTGTAGGAATAATCATGGATCAAATCAAATCAAATTTAAAAAACCCGGAGCAAGGCTGTGGTAACCAGGCGCTTACCGACCAGTTATTGGACTATTCTGATTTGGCATTTCTTACTTCATTTTCTTTGCGGTTGTACGAGAGTTGAACATAATATGGAACCTACCATTTTAAGCTAGTAGGACCACTAACTGGCTGTGTGATATTTTCAGTAGTAATGGGCGAAATTGGCACGAATGGAGAAAATCGCATTCATACCCTACATTTGGTAGTGCTAAGACCTATTACTACTATTTTGGAGGGGGGGAATTAAAGGCATAGCAATAAACAACAGTTCCTGTAATTCAGATGGACCTAAACTAGAGTCCATGTACATACCTGGCAATACAGCGAAACATGTGATAGCCCCTTGTACAAACACGCTGGAAAAGAAACCTTTCACTTTGGGGAACCGCAGGCACTGGCACATTCCTGACGCACACGAATACGATTATTGAGTGGATAGCAGGGAGGGCAGTCAGAAAATGACCAAAAATTGCAGGAACTCCTGTCACTATCTCACTGTACACCAAGCCTAGTCCAGGCGCTCTCATTGTGCCAAGGTTGGGCCCCAGTTTTCTCATTAGATCTCTTGAAAGCTTCTGTTTGAGTTCACTGTCATACTTCAGTTTGGTTCCGTAGTTCCAGATGAACATAATCATGACAAGACCAGATGCAAAGACCAACAGTGCCCAACCTCCATCCCCAACACTACTCAGAGCTGATGAGAAGAAAATCAGCTCCAAGGATAGGAATGTGATAAGGAATGAGATGACCTTAATAATATTGGTTTCCCATATTAGAAGCATTATGAGTGTAACATAGACAGTGGCCATTATCATCACCCCAAGTTCAGCTATGGCTGTTCAAGATGGAACAGTGTTAGAGTGCAGAATACTGAAGCATTACAGCATATTGCATAAGCAGGAGTTAAACATAATAGCATATCCAGTGCAATACTATTACCATATGCATTCCCGACATCAGATGTGCTTCGGAAGAGCAGAATAAAGCCCAAACAAGAAGCCAGCAGAAACCAGTTTACGACTGGAATGTATATCTTAGCCATAAATTTTCGAGATGTATGGACAATTTTGAGCCGAGGAAAGCAACCAAGTGATATGGACTGCTTTAGGCATTGGAATATAGCAATCGTCATTGTCCTACTGGCAATCAGTGCAGCTAAATTAGCAAGCAAGAAAACAGGCCAGAAAGCATTCCCTGCATAGAGAATACAGTGTAACAAGTCAGTAATCGCAAATAGAATATTCACATCACATATGGAAGAACTGCTGATGGGGTTCATTCATAAGAAAATGAAAAGCACAGGCATATTCAGCCACATCCAACTTACCTGGAATAGATGCAAAGAAGATATGTTCAGGTGTCTTTTCGCTTGCAATGAGGAAAGCAGCTTGTCCTAAATAGGCCAAGACAAGGCAAGGAAGAACAAGAAGAACAAACATAAACTGCAAAGGAGAAACATGCTGGATATAAATATAATCAAGAGTAAATGAGTAGTGGATACATTAAGCAGATCCGAAATTTTATATAAAAATAATACTGAGTCTGAATGACTAAGAGTTTATAAGAAATGTTAGGTATATATAGAACATCAACTGCATAAAGTTCAAAACAGAAGTAACACTTCCATAAACTAATGATAATACCTGAACAAATCGTACAGGAAAGTGGCAAAGATTTGAAAAGATAGCCTCAGATCCTGCAGTATAGTTGGTAAACAAATCAGTTTCCTTTTTTTACCAAGACACTTAAAAAAAAGTTCTGAACCAACAGACTGCATTGTGAGACAACAGACAATCTAAATAAAAAAGGGCAGCCGGGTGCATGTAGCTCCCGCTTGTGCAGGGTCCGAGGAAGGGTCCGGGGAAGGCAACAGCTTTACCGCTGCGCCAAGGCTCCCCTTCCAGAAATACATCGTAAAAATTGTCTCAAAGTTAAAGCGCAACAGCAAAGTACACAACGGAAATCAAAAGAAAGAGGTGCACTTTGACAGTAAGAACATAAGGTTGTGTAGCAAATCAAATGGTACTAACTGATTAGAGGTAAACTGACTTTTACCTGTTGCACACAAAAGACAACCAGCAAGGGAGAGCCAGGCCTGAAAGGGATTCCTCCCAAAATAATAAAAAATGTATAGAGGATTAAACGCCTTAAAAGCTCCCGATCCATATCTACTGAGATTGCATATGCCAATTCCTCCAAGGCAGCAAAACCATATCAGCAAACAAGGGCCAACTATAAATCCTATTTTGCTAGTGGCATATCTCTGTAGACTATACAGGACAATAAGAAGTGCAATTGAAATCATCACCACAACATCTGCAAATAATGTTTGATGGGATTAGGAAGAGAAACTAGCATAAATTATAAAATAAATAGCTTACTTTTGTTCCATTAAATAAAAGGAACTTCACCTTGTGAGGCCTTTGGTATCCCAACTTTCAAGCCGCTGACAGCAGACAGCACTATTCAATGATAAGAAAAATTAGTGGAGAAAATAGTCCGCATAAACAACAGTTGTAAAGAAAATAAACATGTTTTGTTCTTCAATTCTTTATGATGTACCACTGAACGTGTGTCAAGAAGAAGAAACAAACCTGACATTGCTGGTGTGATAACTCCATTGGATATAAACATGGCAGTCCCAAATAGTACTAAGCCTAAAAGTAACTTCTTCATCATGAGTGAAGATTCAAGTTTCTCCTTTACTTTTATGGACCTCTCAAGCTCATCTGTGGGAAGCTTGAGACGGAAACTTGACATCCTCTTCTCAGGCGGAGCTTGTACTTGGTTTGGAATGAGACTCACTTTTGCATTTCTACAAATTAAAGAATACATGGCAAATATACCACCTGTGGAGTCATAAAATAACTGAAGGATGTTAAGCCTGTAACATATCCCTGTATAATATTTTTTACCTTATTAACTCAATTCACAACCTCGAATATACCTTCACCATCATCATTAGCCCAAAGGACAACCAAGACATACTTCACCAATGGCATCAAAATCAGAGTATACAGAACTAGTGAGAGTGCTCCCAGAACATCCTCCTCCTCAAGAATAGGGTACTTGTTGAACATGACATCAAATGTATACAGTGGACTTATTCCAATATCTCCAAAAACCACAGCAAGAGTCTGAAGAGCAAGAAATACTGTCCTGCCAAAATCGAACTCCTGCACACGTAAATGAAATAACTGAACCATGCGACAGATAATGAAGGAAACATGATAAGAAAATATATATTCTTTATTAAAACGGTGAGGACATTACTATCTACATGCATTTAATTTCGTACAACTGTCAACAATGACTATCCCATAGATCGCTCTCCACAAAGATATTCTGCTGATGAAATTTTCAACTCTTATGGTTCATCTCATAATTAAACACATCTCCCACCTGGGAAAATATACATTTCTTTTGATGATATGACTTCAGTTATGGTTACTCAATAGATGAAGTCACTCGAAAAAAAAGTTGAAGTTATTCGCACACCGACCTGATAAATTGTTGAAAACCGTAACAGTAGCCTATAATTTTAGCTTTCGTACTAACACCCATCTATTTTACTACTGCATCGAAAATGCCCTGCACTGTCTCCAATGCGGTTGATTGGAATGATGAAGGTAAAATGTAAAAGATTTGCTATGCAAGACAGCAGGGTGGTAATATTAGGGCGGAAGGGGGAGGGGGGGCCTTGAGATGGCATCACTAAGCACTTTGAACTCATCCTTTTTACTAGGGAACTTTGCATGCATCTGGGTGTAGCTTGTCACCAAAATATTATGTTTAAGGAGAAATCCAATTCTGTAATTTGAAACAAGGGATAATGTGACTCTCCGAGGTCTGATAGCTTGCCAGCAAAAAATTATGTTCAAGGAGAAATCCAATTCTCTAATTTGAAAGGGAGAAAATGTGACTCTTCGAGGTCTTTGGCGTTGAATTGGAATCTCGTTTTCATGTCAGAAGTTTATAGTTGGGCAGATTTGTTCAATACCTGCTTTAAATCTTCCATAGCAAGCATAGACAATTTTTTAGTAGGATTGGACTTTTGCATTGGAGAGACTACAGGTACTTGCATTGGACAAGGTAAGAGGTACTTGCATTAGACAAGGTAAGAGGTACTTGCATTGGACAAGGTATCTTTAATTAAAAAGAGGTACTTGCATTGGACAAGGTATCTTTAATTATGACGTTTGAAGTTTGATGATTGCCCGTATTCTCGCTTTAACCACCCACAGAGCTGGAAGGGGTTCCTGCATTGAACATACACCGAAAGAATCTAAACTTCTATGGAAGAGAAGTGGTCCGATTTACATAACAGATGGAGGCAAACATTGGCTCCGGCAAGATTAGTAGCAGTTTACTGGTTCACTTTTATGTAGAAGTTATGTCATGTATGAGCAGATTTGGTGGGTAATGGGTCACAAGAATATCAACAGTGCATGTAAGTGATACGAAATTAACTCATTAAATAACTATTGTTCCCATTCATGCACAAGAAAACGGTCACAAATAACATGCGCGCACGTAATCACCATTCCCGCCGCGTCCTGATTACCAGTCACAATGTTACGGAAACGAAACATGGATGAAGGAACAAAACAATTGATGTTTCTGATCGAACACATTATGTGTTTAATCCCCTTTCCCGAGCAACGATCTGCAAATTCTTGTTTCTCCAATCCAATGGCAAACGCTGAAGCTAATTAAAATCGGCAGCAGCCTGTGATCGCCACTCTCATGACACCATTCCACGGGCGCGGCATGAACAGCGCGCGTCGAACACCTAGCCGCATATATATACGCAGCCAAACGACGGCGGGAGGGGAAAACAAGGCAGGGCGAAGCGGGCGCTCACCTCGGGGTCCTCGAGCGGCTGCGCGCCGGAGACCTCGTTGCCCTCGACGTCGAACCAGTCGACGGTGGGCACGGTGCGGATCAGGCGCTGTCTGGCCTCCCTCTGCTCCTCGTCCTCGTCCTCGTACTCGCCGTTGTCCTCCTCGTCCTCGGACTCGAAGCTGCCGCCCCGGCCCGCCGCCCCGACGGCCGCGGGGCCCCCCGCCCCGCGGCCCTCCAGCTCGTCGTCCTCCTCCTCCCCCGCGGACACCCAGCGCCACTCCATGGAGGGCGCCTTCCGCATGCCGGCCGCCGCCGACGACTCGGCCGCCATTCCCGCCAGGCCGTGGCCTCGATCAGATCGAGAGACGAGAGGACGGGGCAGGGGCAGGGAAATCCGGAGGCGGAGAAGAAAATTGGCTCCGTCCCGTCGTTGCGTGTCGCGGGGTGGGATGTTCGGGGCGTAGTGGAATGGGCAGAGGGGAGAGCGTCAAAACCGGGAGGCGGGGGCGAATGGTGGTGGAGTGGAGCGAGCGGTTTGGCTCGCGGAGGGGGGAGTGGTGAGGTGGCACCACGTGCGGACCACATGACCAGATCCAATCTCCCTCCCTCTCTTTCTTTCCCTCTTTTCGTCGATGATTTTTAGATTCTCATTGAAAGTATTTTAGATTCTTATTGAAAGTGTACATCATTTAAGGTCGTGTTCGGGAAACATGGTTACATAAACTAAATTCTTTCCGAGAGGAAATTACACAAACCGCTAACTATTGGTGATGGTTTTACACAGAACACCTACACTATAGGTTTTGTTGTACAAAACAACATTATATTGGTGTAATCTGTTGCAGCTAGATTTAATCCAACATTAGGTATGTTGATTTGATTGTTTAGAGGAGGATCCCGCTTATAAGTGCATGCGTGAAAAAGAAAGAGAAACAGGCCATCAATCGACCAGGTTAGCATGGGAATGTTAGACGGCTCGGTTTTTTAATTTGACATTTTTAATAAAAGGAAAAAAAGACAGTAAATCATACGGTATTCAATACTAATCTTTAAAAAAATAACAGAATTGGACCAAAGGTTTTTTAGTTAGCATGCTGACGTGGCCTGTTTTTTTTGCCACCCATGCACTTACCAATGAGATTCACTTGTCAAAAATTATGTAAAACTACCTAAATGCTAGATTAGACTTCGCTGCAACAGATAACACCAATATTTGGTGTTTTGTGCAACAAACCCATAAAATAGCTTCTCTGCAAAATCAACAACAATAGTTGGTGGTTTGTGCAATTACCTCTCCTTCCAAGGATCCATTTCAAAATAGCAGTTCACATATTAGTGTTTGTTAGGACAAGCCTTTGGCAGTCAATTACATTGTTGATATGTAAATTTTGTGATACAAAATTGTTACCACAGACAAACAATTTGGAATCCCGATTCAAGGACATCAATTGTATGCCACATCAAATACTCCCTACGTTCCTAAATATAAGTCTTTTTAGAGACTTCAATGAACTACATATGGAGCAAAATTAATGAATCTACACTCTAAAATACGTTTGCATACATTCGTATGTAGTCTTTATTAAAACTCTAACAAGACTTATATTTAGAAATGGAGCGAGTAAATACTAACAGAGTAGATTGTAAACTTTTGTGCCGCAGATCAAACTGATCCGATTTAATAAATAAATATCCTTTTTTGCAAAAAAATTACTAACAGAGTAACTGCGGTCAAATGCCTGTTCTAACAAATGTTAGTATGTGAAATATTTTTAAATGGAGGGAGTGCTAAAATTTACGCACACTTTTATAATAGAAGTGGAGGAAGTCATATGTCCAACTCTGGACCAATGGGGGAGGTAGAGGGTGGCCAAGGAGATTTGGAAACGTCTTTTATACCATAGAAAAAAGCTACAAAAAATAAAAGAAACAGATAAATGTAATATGCAGTAGCACTGCTGGCCCACCCCTGGCCCCGTGGGCTAGGCCCGCCACTGTTTGGACTGGTCCAACTCTTGAGTGCCATCTCTAAGTGGCTAATACTATATCGAATTGACTGCACCCAAGTGTGTTATAGAGCGCCGCTTCTCTACTTTTATGTTGTTTGAAACTGGTTGATTCAACTCATAATCAACATCTTTCTATGGATCAATTCAAATAGACTTCCTCCAAAAGATCAAACTCGGCAAAGGTGTGGCCTTGTGATGGCAAGCATGCCATTCATGGTGATTTCGAAGAGGCGAATCACATATTTTTCTCCCACTACTTTGTCAAGTCTGTAGAGCTATAGCATAAAACAATAAAAAATTATAGATGTTTTTGAGACCTATCAGGTATTTATACATGTGGAGAGACTACCTGTTTAGGGCTGAAATAATATGGTCGGATATTCTGATTCATATTAGCTCGGATAGTCCGATTAGACTGTCTTGATGGTCAAGAACCAAGCTAACAATGTACAAAATCAAGGACAAATAGTCTAGCAAGCCGGACGTAGCCCAAATAGGTCACCCGATGTTCTGGCACACTTTTTGGTTCTCAGGTATCACAGCACACCAACCTAGACAGTCTTACCAAATTGGTCTGGCAGTCTAGCCATTCCCGAACATTGCATGGACAGTTCGACCATCATACGACTTGAGCCTTTGGATCTCGGGTACCATCAGTTGCCAACCAAGACTGTTCGGCCATGATTGGCCCGGAAAGTCCGGCCACGTGTGTCGGTGTCAAAACCGGCAGATCTCGGGTAGGGGGGGCAAAGTTGTATGTCTGAGGATCGATGGTAACTATGATCGAAAGGACATATTGTTTACCTAGGTTCAGGCCCTCTTAATGGAGGTAAAACCCTACTCCTGCTTGATTATATTCGATGAGTATAGGGGTTACAAGAGTTGATCTACCTCGAGATCGTAATGGCTAAACCCTAGCTTGGCTAGCTTGTGATCCTGCCTTCGGTCTAGACCCTCCGGTTTATATAGATATAGGAGGGGCTTAGGGTGGTACAAAGTCGGTTTAACAGAAAGGAAATAGTACATCCGGACACATAAACTTGTCATCCATGTATACGGGAGTCCCCACCGGACACGAGAGGTGGTCTTCTTCCTTGTATCTCGACGGCCCATTAGTCCGGCCCATATCAGATAGACCGGACGCCCGAGTACCCCTTAGTCCAGGACTCCCTCTACGTGAAGACAAACACATTTGACTATTTGTTACATGGAATTTTTGGTTGTGGATTTATAGGAAAATAGGCATGATATGATCTTTGTGGCTTGAGCAAATTCTTCAGAACCTCTTGAAGGAAATATGCCCTAGAGGCAATAATAAAGTTATTATTTATTTCCTTATATCATAATAAATGTTTATTATTCATGCTAGAATTGTATTAACCGGAAACATAATACATGTGTGAATACATAGACAAACAGAGTGTCACTAGTATGCCTCTACTTGACTAGCTCGTGAATCAAAGATGGTTAAGTTTCCTAACCATAGACATGAATTGTCATTTGATTAACGAGATCACATCATTAGGAGAATGATGTGATTGACATGACCCATTCTGTTAGCTTAGCACTTGATCGTTTAGTATGTTGCTATTGCTTTCTTCATGACTTATACATGTTCCTATGACTATGAGATTATGCAACTCCTGTTTACCGGAGGAACACTTTGTGTGCTACCAAATGTCATAGCGTTATAAAGGAGCTCTACAGGTGTCTCCAAAGGTACATGTTGGGTTGGCGTATTTCGAGATTAGAATTTGTCACTCCGATTGTTGGAGAGGTATCTCCGGGCCCTCTCGATAATGCACATCACTATAAGCCTTGCAAGCAATGTAGCTAATGAGTTAGTTACGGAATGATGCATTACGTAACGAGTAAAGAGACTTGCCGGTAACGAGATTGAACTAGGTATTGAGATACCGACGATCGAATCTCGGGCAAGTAACATACCGATGACAAAGGGAACAACCACTAGTAGAAAAGGGGCCAATGGTCCAGGCAGGTCCAGCCCATTAGTCCAGGTTCAACCCAGAACCGGGACCAATGGGGGCACTGGACCCGGTTCGTGAGCCCCGGGGGCCGGCCGGGCCACGTGGGCCATTGGTCCCGGTTCGTCTGGACCTTTTGGTCCCGGTTGGTGGGACGAACCGGGACCAATGTGTTGGAAATATGCCCTAGAGGCAATAATAAAAGGTTATTATTATATTTCCTTATTCATGATAATTGTCTTTATTCATGCTATAACTGTATTATCCGGAAATCGTAATACACGTGTGAATACATAGGCCATAATATGTCCCTAGTAAGCCTCTAGTTGACTAGCTCGTTGATCAACAGATAGTCATGGTTTCCTGGCTATGGACATTGGATGTCGTTGATAACGAGATCACATCATTAGGAGAATGATGTGATGGACAAGACCCAATCCTAAGCATAGCACAAGATCGTGTAGTTCGTTTGCTAGAGCTTTTCCAATGTCAAGTATCCTTTCCTTAGACCATGAGATCGTGTAACTCCGGATACCGTAGGAGTGCTTTGGGTGTACCAAACGTCACAACGAATCGGGTGACTATAATGGTGCACTACTGGTATCTCCGAAAGTGTCATTGGGTTGACACGGATCGAGGATGGATTTGTCACTCCGTATGACGGAGAGGTATCTCTGGGCCCACTCGGTAATGCATCATCATAATGAGCTCAAAGTGACCAAGTGTTTGGTCACGGGATCATGCATTAGAGTACGAGTAAAGTGACTTGTCGGTAACGAGACTGAACGAGGTATTGGGATACCGACGATCGAGTCTCGGGCAAGTAACGTACCGATTGACAAAGGGAATTGTATACAGGGTTGATCGAATCCTCGACATCATGGTTCATCCGATGAAATCATCGTGGAACATGTGGGAGCCAACATGGGTATCCAGATCCCGCTGTTGTTTATTGGCCGGAGAGCTGTCTCGATCATGTCTGCATGATTCCCGAACCCATAGGGTCTACACACTTAAGGTTCGGTGACGCTAGGGTTATTAGGAAGACTTGTATGTGATTACCAAATGTTGTTCGGAGTGCCGAATGAGATCCCGGACGTCACGAGGAGTTCCGGAATAGTCTAGAGGTGAACATTTATATATAGGAAGTGCTGTTTCGGCCATCAGGAAAGTTTCGGGGTCACCCGGTATTGTACCGGGACCACCGGAAGGGTCCTGAGGGTCCACCGGGTGGGGCCACCCATCCCGGAGGGCCCCGTGGGCTGAAGTGGGGAGGGGACCAGCCCCTGGTGGGCTGGTGCGCCCCCCTGGGTCCCCTCTACGCCTAGGGTTGGGAACCCTAGGGGAGGGGGGCCTCCACTTGCCTTGGGAGGCACTCCACCCCCCTTGGCCGCCGCCCCTAGAGATCCCATCTCTAGGGCGGCTACTGGGGCCTATATAAAGGAGGGGAGGGCAGCCGCACCCGAGTCTTGGTGCCTCCCCCTGCTACACCTCTTCCTCCTCCATGGTTGCTTGGCGAAGCCTGCCGAGTATCGCTTCTCCACCACCACCACGCCGCCGTGCTGCTGCTGGAGTCTTCTTCCTCAACCTCTCCTTCCCCCTTGTTGGATCAAGAAGGAGGAGACGTCATCCGCTCCGTATGTGTGTTGAACGCGGAGGTGCTGTCCGTTCAGCACTTGGTCATCGGTGATTTGGATCACGGCGAGTACGACTCCATCATCCCCGTTCTCTTCAACGCTTCCGCTCGCGATCTACAAGGGTATGTAGATGCACTCCTATCACTCGTTGCTTAGATGAACTGATAGATGGATCTTGGTGAAACCGTAGGAAAATTTTTAATTTTCTGCAACGTTCCCCAACAGTGGCATCATGAGCTAGGTCTATGCGTAGTTCTCTATTGCACGAGTAGAACACAATTTTGTTGTGGGCGTAGATGTTGTCAACTCTCTTGCCGCTACTAGTCTTATTTTGCTTCAGCGGTATTGTGGGATGAAGCGGCCCGGACCGACCTTACACGTACGCTTACGTGAGACAGGTTCCACCGACTGACATGCACTAGTTGCATAAGGTGGCTAGCGGGTGTCTGTCTCTCCCACTTTAGTTGGAGCGGATTCGATGAAAAGGGTCCTTATGAAGGGTAAATAGAAGTTGACAAATCACGTTGTGGCTTTAACGTAGGTAAGAAAACGTTCTTGCTAGATCACCTATAGAAGCCACGAAAAAAACTTGCAACAACAATTAGAGGACGTCTAACTTGTTTTTGCAGCAAGTGTCTTATGATGTGATATGGCCAAAAGTTGTGATGAATGATGAATGATATATTGTGATGTATGAGATCATGTTCTTGTAATAGGAATCACGACTTGCACGTCGATGAGTATGACAACCGGCAGGAGCCATAGGAGTTGTCTTTATTTTGTATGACCTGCGTGTCATTGAAGAACGCCATGTAAATTACTTTACTTTATTGCTAAACGCGTTAGCCATAGAAGTAGAAGTAGTCGTTGGCGTGACAACTTCATGAAGACACGATGATGGAGATCATGGTGTCATGCCGATGACAAAGATGATCATGGAGCCCCGAAGATGGAGATCAAAGGAGCTATATGATATTGGCCATATCATGTCACTACTATATAATTGCATGTGATGTTTATTATGTTTATGCATCTTGTTTACTTATAACGACGGTAGTAAATAAGATGATGAAAGCACATTTGCTCCCTGGGTGGTTTTGGTAATTAATGACAACATACTTTGTGGTTGGACTAATGCTTTTATCAAGTATGTTTCAGGAAGGTCAATCACATTGGCATGGCAAAATGTCTGAAGAGGTGGACCCCTCAAGATGCTAAGGCAAGCATTGGCAAAAGCTCAAGACTCCATTTTTGGTTTAGTGATCCAAGATCACATTGAGTCTATAGGAAAGCCAATACTATTAAAAGGGGATGAGGTTATGTTAATGATCTGGTTGCTCAAAGTGCTTAGTGATACATCTCCCAAACCATCAGCAATCTTTCATTCCAACATACACTCATAAGTAATCTCGGTCCCACCGATTTCCAAAACTCAGTCACACCGAGATGAACCACCTCAGCCACAAAGCCAAACCCTAGATATTTCGGATTTTCCGATTCCAAACTCGGTCTCACCGAAACTAGTGTTGCCAAGCTTCTGTAACCTTCTGTCATCAAATCGGTGTCACCGAGATGATAAAGTCGGTCCCACCGAAATTGGCAAACCCTAGTCTTTGGAAGAATCGGACTCACCGAGATTGTATTTTCGGTCCCACCGAAAATCCCAACGTTCACAAGATTTGAACTTTCGGTCTCACCGAGTTGTCAACTTCGGTCTGACCGAGATTGGTCAAATGTGTGTAACGGTTGGATTTTGTGTGGAGGCTATAAATACCCCTCCACCTCCTCTTCATTCGTGGCGAGAGCCATCAGAAAGAACTACCACTCCTACCTTACATTTTTGAGAAGAAAACTACCTACCCTTGTGTTGAGATCAAGTTACTCCACTCCCACCATATGAAACTTGATTTCTAGCCTTCCCAAGTTGCTTTCCACTCAATCCTTTCTTCCACCACAGCCAAATCAGTGAGGAGAGTTGAGTGTTGGGGAGATTATCATTTGAAGCACAAGAGCAAGGAGTTCATCATCATCAACACCATCTATTACCTTTTGGAGGTGGTGCCTCCTAGATTGGTTAGGTGTCGCTTGGGAGCCTCCACGAGATGTGGAGTTGAACCAAGAAGTTTGTAAGGGCAAGGAGATCGCCTACTGTGAAGATCTACCCCAGTAAGGCTAGTCCTCGTGGGCGATGCCATGATGGCATAGACAAGGTTGCTTCTTCGTGGACCCTTCGTGGGTGGAGCCCTCCGTGGACTCTCGCAGCCGTTACCCTCCGTGGGTTGAAGTCTCCATCAACGTGGATTGACGATAGCACCACCTATCGGAACCACGAGAAAAATCTCCGTGTCTCCAAATTGCGTTTGCTCTTCCCCACCTCTCTTTACTTCATGTGCAATTTACTTTCCGCTGCCCATACTCTAGAATTGCATGTGTAGTAAGCTACTTGACTTATGTGATATGCTAAACGTGCCAAAAACTTGTCTTTGTCAAAAGGCATAATTTTATCTTGTCGAGTAGTCTAATCACCCCCTCTAGACACTCTCACCTTCAACGATCCTACAATTGGTATCAGAGCATTGGTCTCCATTGCTTTGGTTTACACACCATTGGAGGAAGATGGACGTGTCTACGTTTGGGAGTGTTAGCCATAGAGTGCCTATTCTTGATGGAGTGTCCTATAACTCGTGGAGGATTGAAATGCTTATTATCTTTAAGATGTATAACTTGCGCAAATATGTTGAAACCCCATATGTGCCTCCATTTGACCCCTTGCACCCTACCATGGATGAAGAGCTTGATTTGCTTCGTAACCTTAGAACTGTAAATCTTATCATTAGAGGTTTGCCCGATAACTTGCTTAAGCTTGTCACAAACTTTGAGTGCGCCTATGCTATGTGGAAGTTCTTGGAAGAACTTTATCCGGACTACTCTTTGAGAGGTCTTGATGAAATTCTATACAAGACTATTGAATTTGATATGATGCGCCCCAATGATCCCAACTTTGATAAATGCTTCTTTGAGCTTCGTGATCTTATGAAAAAGAAGGGTGATCCCGGTCTTATCAATGTTCGAATTAGAAATGCTCTTGTATTGCATTCCGATGATTATTGTCACATCGACAAAACTAATGCAAGTTGTTGTCAAATTGACCTAGAAGTTGATGATGAACAATCTATGGGTCAATATGATGATGAGCATGAGCATGATGATGATTACTCTGATTCGGACACCGAGCTAGACAAGATCATGAAGAGTCTCAGTCTTATGGCGAATCTAAGAGACTACATATCCGGTGGAAAAGAGTGGATTCTTGATAGTGGATGCACCGATCACATGACCGGAGACGAAGACATGTTTCGAGAGCTTGCAAAGAACGATGGTCCACGCAAGTATGTGACTTTTGGAGACAACTCCAAGGGTAAGGTACTTGGCCTTGGTAAGGTGGCCATATCTCATGATAGCTCTATTCAAAATGTCATGCTTGTTGAATCACTTGGATACAATTTACTTTCCGTGTCTAGATTAGCTGACTTTGGATTCAATGTGCTATTCACCAAAGTAGATTGCCAAGTCTTTCGTCGTGACAATCATAACATGGTTTTACCGAATCCGTAGAGGTGATCTATACATTGTTGATTTCACTAAGAAAGCTCAACCTAGAACTTGCTTTATTGCTAAATCTGCTAAAGGTTGGTTATGGCATAGAAGGCTTGGACATGTTGGTATGCGTAATCTAGACAAGCTAATCAAAGGTGATCATATACTTGGTGTTAAAGATGTTCTCTTTGACAAAGATAGACTTTGTAGTGCTTGTCAGGCAGGAAAACAAGTAGGTGGAAGTCATCCCGTGAAGAACATCATGACCACAAGGAGACCGCTTGAACTTCTTCATATGGATCTCTTCGGTCCCAATGCTTACAAAAGCCTTGGTGGTAACTCCTTTGGTCTAGTTATAGTTGATGATTATTCCAGATTTACGTGGGTATTTTTCCTTGATGACAAATCGCAGGTTCAGAGAATCTTCAAAACCTTTGCCAGAAAGGCCCAAAACCAATTTGAGGTGAAGATCAAGAAAGTTCGGAGTGACAATGGAACGGAGTTCAAGAACGCCCATGTGGACTCTTTTCTCGATGAGGAAGGATTCTACATGAGTTCTCGACTACGTATACACCTCAACAAAATGGAGTTGTTGAGAGGAAGAACCGAACGCTCATAGAGATGGCGAGAACGATGCTTGACGAATACAAGACACCGAAGCATTTTTGGGGAGAAGCCGTCGAGACAGCTTGTCATGCTATCAACAGGCTTTATCTTCATAAGCTTCTCGGCAAGACTTCATACGAGCTCCTCACCGGTAACAAACCCCAAGTGGGATACTTTCGTGTCTTTGGTTCGAAATGCTATATCCTTGATAAGCATCGTCGGTCTAAATTTGCTCCTAAAACTCATGAAGGCTTTTTACTTGGTTATGGATCAAACTCCCACACCTACCGTGTCTACAATAATTTCACCCGAAAGGTTGAAGAGACGGTAGATGTGAAGTTTGATCAATCTAATGGCTCGCAAGTAGAGCAAATGCCTATTGATGTAGGAGACAAGGACCCATCGGAAGCCATTCAAGATTTATCCATTGGAAAGATCCGTCCCATGGAAGTGAAGGAGAGTACCTCATCTACATATGTGGAGCCCCCTACCTCACGGCAAGATGAACCTCAAGGCAACATGGAGGCCTCCACAAGTGGAACTCACCAAGATGAGGAAGTGCAACAAGAAGATCCACCACAACCTCCTTCTCCACCACCTCAAGACAACACCAACAACAATGAAGAAGAAGAGGAAGATGAGGATGATGAGGAAGCTCAGCCACGACCACAACAAAAGCTATCCCGAGTCCGAGCAAGAGTCAAGAAGAATCATCCCGTGGAACAAATGATGAACGACATCGATTCCGGGAGAATTACTCGCTCTAAAACTCGCTTAGCTAAATTTTGTGAGCATTACTCGTTTATTTCTAGTCTTGAACCTATGAAGGTGGAAGAAGCACTTGAAGACCCGGATTGGGTGAACGCTATGCACGAAGAGCTACACAATTTCGAGAGGAACAATGTATGGACTTTGGTAGAGAAGCCCAATGATGATCAAAACGTCATTGGAACCAAATGGGTGTTTCGGAACAAGCAAGATGAAGATGGACAAGTCATCCGCAACAAGGCTCGTCTCGTAGCTCAATGTTACACACAAGTCGAAGGTATGGACTATGGTGAGACCTATGCCCCCGTTGCTAGACTTGAGTCCATTCGCATTCTTCTTGCTTATGCCAACCACCATGATATTACTCTCTATCAAATGGACATTAAAAGTGCTTTCCTAAATGGTGACATTGAGGAGGAAGTATTTGTGAAACAACCTCCCGGATTTGTGAATCCTAAAAAGCCTAATCATGTTTACAAGTTACACAAAGCTCTTTATGGTCTTAAACAAGCTCCTAGAGCTTGGTACAAATGCTTGACTAGCTTTCTTCTTGAAAAAGGATTTGAGATTGGCAAAATAGACTCAACGCTATTCACTTAAAAGGGTTGATGGTGAACTATTTGTGTGCCAAATATATGTTGATGATATTATCTTTGGTTCAACTAACCCTCATTTTAGCGAGAAGTTTGGAAAGCTCATGTCGGAGAAGTATGAGATGTCCATGATGAGTGAACTCAAATTCTTCCTTGGGTTGCAAATCAAGCAATCTAAGGAGGGTACCTTTGTCTCACAAACAAAGTACACCAAGGATCTCTTCAAGAAATTCAACATGCAAGAAAGCAAAGGTATGAGAACCCCCATGCCTACTAGTGGACATAATGACTTGACTAAAGATGGAGAACCTGTTGATCAAAAGGTTTACCGATCCATGATTGGTTCTCTACTATATCTCTCGTGCTTCTCGTCCCGACATAATGTTGAGTGTATGCATGTGTGCTCGATATCAAGCAGCCCCTAAAGAATGTCATCTTAAAGCTGTTAAAAGAATTGTGAGATATTTGATACACACACCTAACTTTGGCATTTGGTATCCTAAGAGGGCCTCTTTCGATCTTGTTGGCTATTCCGACTCGGACTATGCCGGAGATAGGGTTGATAGAAAGTCAACTTCGGGTACGTGTCAATTCCTTGGTCGATCCCTTGTATCTTGGTCCTCCAAGAAACAAAATTCGGTATCATTATCTACTGCCGAAGCAGAATATATTGCAGCTGGTTCATGTTGTGCTCAATTGTTATGGATGACACAAACGCTTAAGGATTATGGGATACATGCAAGACATGTTCCCTTGCTTTGTGACAATGAGAGTGCGATTAAGATTGGACACAATCCTGTGCAACACTCTCGTACGAAACATATTGAAGTTCGTCACCATTTTATTCGTGATCACATTGCTAAGGGAGACATCAATCTTAAGCATGTTCGTACTGACAAACAACTTGCTGATATCTTTACAAAACCTCTTGATGAGAAAGTGTTTTGTCGCTTGAGGAGTGAGTTGAACATCATTGATGCTTCAAACTTGGAGTGAAAACTCCATTGATGCATGCAAGGCATGAGCCTACTTGACTAATCCTTGATATTTCTCTTATGATGATGATCATATGTCTTGGACACATTTGCCTCCTTGTATTGTATCTAACTCCTTGCAGGTACTTGGATGATCTACATTCCACAAGATTACCACACACTTAAATCTTGCGTAATCTTGTCATTGACCAAGTATCTAGCTCTTTGGGATGTTGAGTTCAAGGAACAAAATTCCACATATCCTTGTTGACACCTTATACATCTAGTATTTCACTCTTGTCATCTTGGATATTCTTGAGTATTTCCTTGCTTGCCTAACCCATGTAGGAAGATGAACTACACAATTGGAAATGGTGCTCCAACTTCACATTCTATGAGCATCTACATCAAGTTCACCTACATGAGTAAAGCAACAACAAGCCCAAGGTATGTTCTTCACATCTTTAAGAAGCTTTGCTCAAAGACATGAGTACAAGCAGCTTCATAAGATGTGATCACATCAAATGCTTAATCGAAAAATGGCAACCCCATTTTGAGCTTAAACGATGAGTATGACCTATGATCAAATGTTCTCATTTGACTCCTAAGTCAAAATACTCAAACATAGGTGACCTAGTCGCCGACCCCTATCTAGATGGAGTACATATGTTTTTGCAATCTTTCTAGTTTCTCTTATGTTTTCTCATTATATTTTCATTTAAAAAAAACCTTCATCTAGCAATCGTTTTCACTTTTATTCTTCTGTCTTTGTGAATATCCTTTTGGCTCTGATCAATTCCTTGAAAATCATTTACAAATTCATTGCAAATCTTTTGAAACATTCCTTGCAAAGTGAGCTGAATTATTTCTGAATTTCCTTGGAATTAAACTCGGCGTCACCGACTTAAAACTTTCGGTCTGACCGAAAAAGGATCTGCCCTAAGTCTCAGACTTTCGGACCCACCGATCCATATCACTTCGGTGTCACCAATTTTCTTTCAGGTTATCATCTTCTGCAGCTCTACTCAATGATTCTCTATGCCTATTTCTTATTGCCCAGTTTTGATTCTTAAGGATCCCACTTCCTTCCTTTCATCTTTCCTGACCTTCCTAGTCGGCTGTCCTTTTCGGCACTTGATGTCAAAGGGGGAGAAGATTTAGGGAGATAGGGGGAGATAAGGGGAGAAGAGAAGATTTAAAGGGTGAAGAAGAGTAATCTTATCTTAAGGGGGAGAGAATCACATCAAAGCTTTGTCGTGTTCCACATTGGATATTACATTTGGCATCATTCTTTTGATTTTGCCTTCATTGCTTTCACAATTGATATCTTATGAAAAGCAAAATCTCACAGAGTTCATTGAAAAATCCTTTTAGTTTTGGGAGACATGTTTGCTGATTCAAGCTTGTGCTCAACTTGAGACACTCTTTATACATGTCATCCCTGGCATGGTACTCTTGATGTTCTTGCAGTTGGTTGAAGAAATACTCTTGTGTTATGTAACCTTGTTTTCCCAAGTTTGTTTCTTCAGGTACAATGCCAAGGAACCTCAAGGTAAGTATATGCATCTTGCAGGATGTGCATGATGGTGACTTGCTTGTGAATACTTGTTTGCAAGAAATCACCATGCACATATGTATTATCACTCACTTCTTTTCATCTGCTCTGATGCATGTAGCCAAGCTGCATGTAGCACATCTTGCTTTTCTCTCTTGTGTGCTTGTGGTAGTCCAAAACCATAATCTATGAAAATCTTGCACACTTGTAGGGGGAGCCTGTGTACTACATGTTTGTCAAAGCTTTCGTGTTAATTCTGTCTTTCTTTCAGTAAGCTTTGATGTCCTGTTTTGTGTGTTGCCATCAATTACCAAAAAGGGGGAGATTGAAAGCACATTTGCTCCCTGGGTGGTTTTGGTAATTAATGACAACATACTTTGTGGTTGGACTAATGCTTTTATCAAGTATGTTTCAGGAAGGTCAATCACATTGGCATGGCAAAATGTCTGAAGAGGTGGACCCCTCAAGATGCTAAGGCAAGCATTGGCAAAAGCTCAAGACTTCATTTTTGGTTTAGTGATCCAAGATCACATTGAGTCTATAGGAAAGCCAATACTATTAAAAGGGGATGAGGTTATGTTAATGATCTGGTTGCTCAAAGTGCTTAGTGATACATCTCCCAAACCATCAACAATCTTTCATTCCAACATACACTCATAAGTAATCTCGGTCCCACCGATTTCCAAAACTCAGCCACACCGAGATGAACCACCTCACCACAAAGCCAAACCCTAGATATTTCGGATTTTCGATTCCAAACTCGGTCTCACCGAAACTAGTGTTGCCAAGCTTCTGTAACCTTCTGTCATCAAATCGGTGTCACCGAGATGATAAAGTCGGTCCCACCGAAATTGGCAAACCCTAGTCTTTGGAAGAATCGGACTCACCGAGATTGTATTTTCGGTCCCACCGAAAATCCCAACGTTCACAAGATTTGAACTTTCGGTCTCACCGAGTTGTCAACTTCGGTCTGACCGAGATTGGTCAAATGTGTGTAACGGTTGGATTTTGTGTGGAGGCTATAAATACCCCTCCACCTCCTCTTCATTCGTGGCTAGAGCCATCAGAAAGAACTACCACTCCTACCTTACATTTCTGAGAAGAAAACTACCTACCCTTGTGTTGAGATCAAGTTACTCCACTCCCACCATATGAAACTTGATTTCTAGCCTTCCCAAGTTGCTTTCCACTCAATCCTTTCTTCCACCACAGCCAAATCAGTGAGGAGAGTTGAGTGTTGGGGAGATTATCATTTGAAGCACAAGAGCAAGGAGTTCATCATCATCAACACCATCTATTACCTTTTGGAGGGTGGTGCCTCCTAGATTGGTTAGGTGTCGCTTGGGAGCCTCTGTCGAGATGTGGAGTTGAACCAAGAAGTTTGTAAGGGCAAGGAGATCGCCTACTTCGTGAAGATCTACCCCGAGTAAGGCTAGTCCTCCGTGGGCGTATGCCATGATGGCATAGACAAGGTTGCTTCTTCGTGGACCCTTCGTGGGTGGAGCCCTCCGTGGACTCTCGCAGCCGTTACCCTCCGTGGGTTGAAGTCTCCATCAACGTGGATTGACGATAGCACCACCTATCGGAACCACGAGAAAAATCTCCGTGTCTCCAAATTGCGTTTGCTCTTCTCCACCTCTCTTTACTTCATGTGCAATTTACTTTCCGCTGCCCATACTCTAGAATTGCATGTGTAGTAAGCTACTTGACTTATGTGATATGCTAAACGTGCCAAAAACTTGTCTTTGTCAAAAGGCATAATTTTTATCTTGTCGAGTAGTCTAATCACCCCCCCTCTAGACACTCTCACCTTCAACGATCCTACAGATGATCCCTTACAACAATTTCAAGAAGTGTTCTCCCCTAACTATGTACCGTTACTAAAGTTCGTCGTTTCGAAGCACCACGTGATGATCGGGTGTGTTAGATTCTTACGTTCACATACAACGGGTGTAAGCAGCTTTACACATGCAAAAACACTTAGGGTTAACTTGATGAGCCTAGCATGTACAGACATGGCCTCGGAACATAGAGACCGAAAGGTCGAACATGAGTCGTATGGAAGATACGATCAACATGGAGATGTTCACCGATGATGACTAGTCCGTCTCACGTGATGATCGGACACGGCCTAGTCGACTCGGATCGTGTAACACTTAGATGACTAGAGGGATGTCTAATCTGAGTGGGAGTTTATTAAAATAATTTGATTAGATGAACTTAATTATCATGAACTTAGTCGAAAACCTTTGCAAATATGTCTTGTAGATCAAATGGCCAACGCTCATGTCAACATGAACTTCAACGCGTTCCTAGAGAAAACCAAGCTGAAAGATGATGGCAGCAACTATACGGACTGGGTCCGGAACACGAGATCATCCTCATAGCTGTCAAGAAAGCATATGTCCTAGATGGACCGCTAGGTGAAGCACCCATCGAGAGAACCAAGGCGTTATGAACGCTTGGCAGTCACGTCTTGATGATTACTCCCTCGTTCAGTGCGGCATGCTTTACAGCTTAGAACCGGGCTCCAAAAGCGTTTTGAGCAACACGGAGCATATGAGATGTTCGAGGAGCTGAAAATGGTTTTCCAAGCTCATGCCCGGGTCGAGAGATATGAAGTCTCCGACAAGTTCTACAGTTGTAAGATGGAGGAAAATAGTTCTGTCAGTGAGCACATACTCAAAATGTCTGGGTTGCACAACCGCCTGTCCCAGCTGGATATTAACCTCCCGGATGAGGCGATCATTGACAGAATCCTTTAGTCGCTCCCACCAAGCTATAAGAGCTTTGTGATGAACTACAATATGCAGGGGATGGTGAAAACTATTCCTGAAGTATTTTCAATGCTGAAGTCGGCAGAGGTAGAAATCAAGAAAGAACATCAAGTGTTGATGGTCAATAAAACCACCAAGTTCAAGAAGGGCAAGGGTAAGAAGAACTTCAAGAAAGAAGGCAAGGATGTTGCCGCGCCTGGTAAACCAGTTGCCAGGAAGAAGTCAAGCAATGGACCCAAGACTGAGTGCTTTTATTGCAAAGGGAAGGGTCACTGGAAGCGGAACTGCCCCAAATACTTAGCGGACAAGAAGGCCGGCAACACTAAAGGTATATTTGATATACATGTAATTGATGTGTACCTTACCAAGACTCGTAGTAACTCCCGGTATTTGATACGGTGCCGTTGCTCATATTTGTAACTCACAGCAGGGCTGCGGAATAAGCGGAGATCGGCGAAGGGCGAGGTGACGGCGCTTGGCGTCGGGAATGGTTCGTGGTCGATGTGATCGCCGTCGGCACGCTACATCTACATTTACCTACGGGATTAGTTTTAAACCTTAATAATTGTTATTTAGTGCCAAGTTTGAGCATGAACATTGTATCTGGATCTCGTTTGATACGAGATGGCTACTCATTTAAATCCGAGAATAATGGTTGTTCTATTTATATGAGAGATATGTTTTATGGTCATGCCCCTATGGTCAATGGTTTATTCTTAATGAATCTCGAGCGTAATATTACACATATTCATAGTGTGAATACCAAAAGATGTAAAGTTGATAACGATAGTCCCACGTACTTGTGGCACTGCCGCCTTGGTCACATTGGTGTCAAGCGCATGAAGAAGCTCCATGCTGATGGACTTTTAGAGTCTCTCGATTATGAATCATTTGACACATGCGAACCATGCCTCATGGGCAAAATGACCAAGACTCCGTTCTCCGGAACAATGGAGCGAGCAACCAACTTATTAGAAATCATACATACCGATGTGTGCGGTCCAATGAGCGTTGAGGCTCGCGGAAGATATCATTATGTTCTCACTCTCACTGGTGACTGGAGTAGATATGGGTATGTCTACTTGATGAAACACAAGTCTGAGACCTTTGAAAAGTTCAAGGAATTTCAGAATGAGGTAGAGAATCAACGTGACCGAAAGATAAAGTTCCTACGATCAGATCGTGGAGGAGAATATTTAAGTCACGAATTTGGTACACACTTAAGGAAATGTGGAATCGTTTCACAACTCACGCCGCCTGGAACACCTCAGCATAACGGTGTGTCCGAACATCGTAATCGCACTCTATTGGATATGGTGCGGTCTATGATGTCTCTTACCGATTTACCGCTATCATTTTGGGGATACGCTCTAGAGACAGCTACATTCACTTTAAATAGGGCACCGTCTAAATCCGTTGAGACGACACCGTATGAATTATGGTTTGGGAAGAAACCTAAGCTGTCGTTTCTAAAAGTTTGGGGATGCGATGCTTATGTCAAGAAACTTCAACCTGAAAAGCTCGAACCCAAGTCGGAAAAATGTGTCTTCATAGGATACCCTAAGAAAACAGTTGGGTGTACCTTCTACTTAAGATCCGAGGGCAAGATCTTTGTCGCCAAGAACGGATGCTTTCTGGAAAAAGAGTTTCTCTCGAAAGAAGTAAGTGGGAGGAAAGTAGAACTCGATGAAGTACTACCTCTCGAACGGGAAAGTGGTGCAGCTCAGGAAAATGTTCCTGTGATGCCTACACCAACTGAAGAGGAAAATAATGATGATGATCAAGGTACTTCGGATCAAGTTGCTACTGAACTTCGTAGGTCCACAAGGACACGTTCCGCACCAGAGTGGTACGGCAACCCTGTCCTGGAAATCATGTTGTTAGACAATGGTGAACCTTCGAACTATGAAGAAGCGATGGCGGGCCCAGATTCCAACAAATGGCTTGAAGCCATGAAATCCGAGATACAATCCATGTATGAAAACAAAGTATGGACTTTGACAGACTTGCCCGATGATCGGCGAGTGATAGAAAACAAATGGATTTTTAAGAAGAAGACGGACGCGGATGGTAATGTTACCATCTATAAAGCTCGACTTGTCGCTAAGGGTTATCGACAAGTTCAAGGGATTGACTACGACGAGACATTCTCTCTCGTAGCGAAGCTGAAGTCCGTCCGAATCATGTTAGCAATTGCCGCATACTATGATTATGAGATATGGCAGATGGACGTCAAAATGGCATTCCTTAACGGACATCTTAAGGAAGAGCTGTATATGATGCAGCCGGAAGGTTTTGTCGATCCTAAGAACGCTAACAAAGTATGCAAGCTCCAGCGATCCATTTATGGGCTGGTGCAAGCATCTCGGAGTTGGAACATTCGCTTTGATGAGATGATCAAAATGTTTGGGTTTATGCAGACTTATGGAGAAGCCTGCGTTTACAAGAAAGTGAGTGGGAGCTCTATAGCATTTCTCATATTATATGTAGATGACATACTCTTGATGGGAAATGATATAGAACTTTTGGACAGCATTAAGGCCTACTTGAATAAATGTTTTTCAATGAAGGACCTTGGAGAAGCTGCTTATATATTAGGCATCAAGATCTATAGAGATAGATCGAGACGCCTCATAGGTCTTTCTCAAAGCACATACCTTGATAAGATTTTGAAGAAGTTCAAAATGGATCAATCCAAGAAGGGGTTCTTGCCTGTGTTGCAAGGTGTAAGATTGAGCTCGGCTCAATCACCGACCACGGCAAAAGATAAAGAAGAGATGAGTGTCATCCCCTATTCTTCAGCCATAGGATCTATTATGTATGCCATGCTGTGTACCAGACCTGATGTAAACCTTGCCGTAAAATTGGTAGGAAGGTACCAAAGTAATCCCAGCAAGGAACACTGGACAGCGGTCAAGAATATCCTAAAGTACCTGAAAAGGACAAAGGACATGTTTCTCGTTTATGGAGGTGACGAAGAGCTCGTTGTAAAGGGTTACGTCGACGCTAGCTTCGACACAGATCTGGATGACTCTAAGTCACAAACCGGATACGTGTATATGTTGAATGGTGGAGCAGTAAGCTGGTGCAGCTGCAAGCAGAGCGTCGTGGCGGGATCTACATGTGAAGCGGAGTACATGGCAGCCTCGGAGGCAGCGCATGAAGCAATTTGGGTGAAGGAGTTCATCACCGACCTAGGAGTCATACCCAATGCGTCGGGGCCGACCAAACTCTTCTGTGACAACACTGGAGCTATTGCCCTTGCCAAGGAGCCCAGGTTTCACAAGAAGACCAGGCACATCAAGCGTCGTTTCAACTCCATCCGTCAAAATGTTCAAGATGGAGACATAGATATTTGCAAAGTACATACGGATCTGAATGTCGCAGATCCGCTGACTAAACTCTCTCTCATGAGCAAAACATGATCAACACCGTAACTCTATGGGTGTTCGATTTATCACAATGTAACTAGATTATTGACTCTAGTGCAAGTGGGAGACTGTTGGAAATATGCCCTAGAGGCAATAATAAAAGTATTACTATATTTCCTTGTTCATGATAATTGTCTTTTATTCATGGTATAAGCGTATTATCCGGAAATCGTAATACTCGTGTGAATACATAGACCACAATATGTCCCTAGTGAGCCTCTAGTTGACTAGCTCGTTGATCAACAGATAGTCATGGTTTCTGCTATGGACATTGGATGTCGTTGATAACGGGATCACATCATTAGGAGAATGATGTGATGGACAAGACCTAATCCTAAGCATAGCACAAGATCGTGTAGTTCGTTTGCTAGAGCTTTTCCAATGTCAAGTATCTCTTCCTTAGACCATGAGATCGTGTAACTCCGGATACCGTAGGAGTGCTTTGGGTGTATCAAACATCACAACGAATCGGGTGACTATAAAGGTGCACTACAGGTATCTCCGAAAGTGTCTGTTGGGTTGACACGGATCGAGACTGGGATTTGTCACTCCGTATGACGGAGAGGTATCTCTAGGCCCACTCGGTAATGCATCATCATAATGAGCTTAAAGTGACCAAGTGGTTGGTCGCGGGATCATGCATTATGGTACGAGTAATGTGACTTGCCGGTAACGAGACAGAACAAGGTATTGGGATACAGACGATCGAGTCTCGGGCAAGTAACGTACTGATTGACAAAGGGAATTGTATACGGGGTTGTTTAATCCTCGACATCGTGGTTCATCCAATGAAATCATCGAGGAGCATGTGGGAGCCAACATGGGTATCCAGATCCCGCTGTTGGTTATTGCCCGAGAGTCGTCTCGGTCATGTGTACGTGTCTCCCAAACCCGTAGGGTCTACACACTTAAGGTTCGGTGATGCTAGGGTTGTATGAATATGAGTATGCAGCATACCGAATGTTGTTCGTAGTCCCTGATGAGATCCCGGACGTCAGGAGGAGTTTCGGAATGGTCCGGAGGTAAATAATTATATATAGGAAGTGGTATTTCGGCCATCGGGAAAGTTTCGGGGTCACCCGGTAATGTACCGGGACCACCGGAAGGGTCCCGGGGGTCCACCGGGTGGGGCCACCCATCCCGGAGGGCCCCATGGGCTGAAGTGGGAGGGGAGCCAGCCCATAGTGGGCTGGTGCGCCGCCCTAGGCCCACCCCTGCGACTAGGGTTGAAACCCTAGGGTGGGGGGGGCGCACCACATGCCTTGGGGGGCACTCCACCCCCCTGGCCGCCGCCCCCTTGGGAGATTGAATCTCCCAGGGCCGGCGCCCCCCCTGGGGGCCTATATAAAGTAGGGCAAGGGGAGGGCAGCCGCACCCTGTGCATTGGCGCCTCCCTCCCCCTGCTACACCTCGTCCTCCTCCCGCAGCAGCTTGGCGAAGCCCTGCCGGAGTTCTGCTGCATCCACCACCACACCGTCGTGCTGCTGGATCATCATCAACCTCTCCTTCCCCCTTGCTGGATCAAGAAGGAGGAGACGTCTCCCGTCCCGTACGTGTGTTGAACGCGGAGGTGCTGTCCGTTCAGCACTTGGTCATCGGTGATCTGAATCACGGCGAGTACGACTCCATCATCACCATCCCTTGAACGCTTCCTTTTCGATCTACAAGTGGTATGTAGATGCAATCTCTCTCCCATGACTCGTTGCTTAGATGAACTCATAGATGGATCTTGGTGAAACCGTAGGAAAAATTTTAATTTTCTGCAACGTTCCCCAACACCGCCTCCATCTCCGGCGCGTGGCGGCACTCCGCCTCCTCCTTCTCCGCCTCGCCAGCAAGGGCGGAAGAGACCCGCTGCCGCCCCGGCTGCTCCGGCGCATCGTAGTCCTTCTCCTCCGCCTCGTAAGCAAGCACGAAAGATGACAGACGCCGCAGCCGCTCCGTCTGCTCCGGCGTCTAGCAGCACAAGAAGAGGAGAGATGCAATACAGATACGGTCCACCTCTAAAGCCTCTAAAGAAGTTACCGTACGAGAGGACCGAGGAGGAAAACAATACGATCGTGCAGGCCCATGTGAAGGGGTTCTTTGAAGGGGTGAAAGCAAAGAGACATCCACCTCCGGAGGAGAAGGTAGATCCTGTGAAAGCAAAGCGCACTCTCGATGCCCTGAGGAAACCGGCAAAGTCTCCGCCGAGAACCAACTATGAGCGCATTACTGAACAGACATATCTCCAAGCGGAGTGGTCGGGAAGTACTGTCAGACATCAAAGAGCAAAAGAACGAGCAGCCGCGAAAAAAATTGACCAGCTCGGCGAACAAGCAAACCAATCGTGCCCCCCGCTCAATGTGTCTAGCGGCAACATCATCGCTAATGTTCCGGGGATGGTGGCCGGTTATGGCAATCTAGAAGATTACCTGCCTGACGATGCACTTCCTGATTACATGATGGTGGAAGAACACAAATACGAGTACGGGAAGCCTCTCGTCAAAGATGAAAAATCTCTAACAACGATGATGTGAAGGTTCCATACTTGGTACATGAAAACCTGCAGAGAGTCTCAGGGGGCGAATAGTTTGTATCTGCACATTAAAGAGGAGCACGACCTTGTTGGAACTGATCTGTTGTGTGTTCCATTTGAGGAGTTCTTCGCGTTCTTCAATCAAAAGGCCCTCGATAAATTAACGGTCTTTTACTACTGCCTGTAAGTACTATTTCTGTCATTAAGTCTCTATATATAGCTCGGCTCTTTCATTGCATGTATTTATTATTAATTATCCTCAATATATTATGCAGATTGAAGATTGTCGAGTGCAAAAAAAATGAAATCTATGATATTGGGTTCATTAACACAAATATCATAGATGTATTTCTGGTTGAAAAGCACGTCAAAGAGGCCGAGGACAACTTGCTACAATCGTTGATCAAAAATCAAAACAAAGATACCATACTCTTTCCTTACAACGACAAGTGAGTGTTACTGATCGTTTGCATATTCGGTTTCCCTTATTACTCGAGCGAGGTTATAGTAATGTAATTGATGAGTTATGCATGCGTGCGCAGTTTCCACTATATTCTTCTGGAGATTAAGCTTGAGTGTGGACTAGTAACCGTCTTAGACTCAAGACGGAAAGATCCCAACACCTATGCGGACATAACTGAAATGCTCAGCAAGTAAGTTCAATCGATCATTATCGCACCATATCGGCAACTTTTTGTTCATTTCCTGATATCTCAAGTAATAATAATTATTTTCTTTGTCTTGCAGGGTTTGGAAACAGTTCACCGCACAAGCTCCAGGACTGCCGAAGGAGCTGCGATATACATACCCGAAAGTAAGTACTACTGGCTAGCTAGTTGTGCGCATCTCCCGTTGATTCTATAGCTATACTTTCATCAATGCCATTTATAATGCTTCATTATCAGTTTGATTGACCTCTATTTCTTGTAAAGTGCTTGTGGCAGGAACAAGGGAATGATTTTTGTGGATACTACGTGTGCGAGTTCATCCACAACGCGACTTTGAAAAACAAGCGGGGCTACTCTCAAAGACAATATGAAGTGCGTAAGCAATTAATAATATTCACAATTTCATTTTATTAAACCATTATTTCTGTTGAGTTTCATTCATATATATGTATTAATTAACCCCCTTCTTCGAATTAGACGTGGCAGATGCGGAATGAACTCCTAGAACCAGATCGCATGAAAGCAATTCAAGAGGAATCAGCGGGATTCTTTCTTGACCACGTCATCAATAAAGCCGGAGAATACCATGTGGAAGTTGATTTCAAATGCTAGGGGACTGTAATTGAGAGATCTTATATATTGTACATGTATGTAGCCAGTAGCGTCGGACGTACATGATACGAAAACTTGTTGTTCGACCAATCTCTCGGAGAAGGAGAGGTCGATCGATCATTTCTCTTGGTATGCATGACGAACTTCTGTACTCGATGGTTCCCTTCATTTTCTTACTAGCTAGCGTGTCGAGGGCTATATGTATATAGTACGTAGCGCCGACCAAGCACGGACATAAGAGAGGACACTTCTCTCTATTAATTAGCTAGCTAATACAATATATGAAACACCTAAATTAACCCCCCAAACCCCCAACCACCCCCCCTTCAAAAAAAACACCGCCACTGGAATGCTGACGCGTGGATGCCTTTTGGTCCCGGTTGGTGCCACCAACCGGGACGAAAGGCCCCCCTGCCTGGGCTCGGCGCAACGGCCACGTGGAGGACCATCTGTCCCGGTCCGTGTTAGAACCGGGACTAAAGGGGGGATGTATTAGTAACGACCCATTAGTCCCGGTTCATGAACCGGGACTAAAGGCCCTTACGAACCGGGACTAATAGGTGTTTTTCTACTAGTGAACGTATGTTGTTATGCGGTTTGACCGATAAAGATCTTCGTAGAATATGTAGGAGCCAATATGAGCATCCAGGTTCCGCTATTGGTTATTGACCGGAAACAGTTCTAGGTCATGTCTACATAGTTCTCGAACCCGTAGGGTCCGCACGCTTAACGTTACGATGACAATTATATTATGAGTTTATGATTTTTGATGTACCGAAGGTTGTTCGGAGTCCCGTATGTGATCACGGACATGACGAGGAGTCTCGAAATGGTCGAGACATAAAGATCAATATATTGGACGACTATATTTGGACACCGGAAAGGTTCCGGGTGAGATTGGGACTATACCGGAGCTCCGAGAGGTTATCGGAACCACCTAGTAGGTATATGGGCCTTATTGGGCCTTAGTGGAAAGGAGGGAAGGAGCAAAGGAGGGGGCGCCCCCCCCCCAAACCCAATCCAAATTGGGAGGGGGCGGCCCCCCTTTCCTTCTTCCCTCCCCTCTCTTCCTAACCTACTTGGAGCAGGATTGCCCCCCCTAGGGCGCGCCTCTCCCCCTTGGCCGGCCCCCTCCTCCTTCCTCCTTTATATACGGAGGAGGGGGGCACCCCATAGACACACAAGTTGATCTTCGTGATCGTTCCTTAGCCGTGTGCGGTGCCCCCCTCCACCATATTCCACCTCGGTCATATCATAGCGGTGCCTAGGCGAAGCCCTACGTCGGTAGAACATCATCACTGTCACCACGCCGTCGTGCTGACGGAACTCATCCCCGACACCCTGCTGGATCGGAGTCCGGGGATCGTCATCGAGCTGAAGTGTGCTGAACTCGGAGGTGCCGTACGTTCGGTACTTGGATCGGTCGGATCGTGAAGATGTACGACTACATCAACCGCGTTGTTCTAATGCTTCCGCTTTAGGTCTACGAGGGTACGTGGACACACTCTCCCCTCTCGTTGCTATGCATCACCATGATCGTGCGTGTTGTAACGCCCCGGATCCGATGCGCCAGGTGTCCGCCAGTTATTCGCTGTTGTTGCTTTGTCATTTGCTTGCGTGTTGCATCTTGCCATGTCATCATCCGCATTGCATCATCATGTTTTCAAAACTTGCATCCGTCCCGGTCTCTTAGTTCTCTCTGTTGTCCGTTCTGAGACCAACCACCCATCGTGCCGCACCTCTGCCTCCTCTGCACGCGCACAGACCCCTCCCGCGCGTCTGAAACTTCCCCGAACCTGACCTGCTCAGTCATTACCGTTGGGTCCGGATCATCCCCTAACGTCTACAAAACGTCTCCGTTTTGTTAATTGGGCTCCCTAACTATTTTATTTCGAACCGTCCGATTACGATCGGAGGGACGAGATAGCCCCTAACCCAAAAACCCACTTGCCATATTTATAGTCTAACCCTAGACCCTAGCATGTCCAATCCATCCATCTCCTCCTACCCGCCGCCGCCACTCTCTCGGGATCCTCCCAGATCTGATCCAGCCAAGCGCAGCCAACCCCCCTTCCTCGTGTTCAGATCCACCATCCACCCCTTTGATCCATCTCCAGTCAATGACCGCCGACACTCAAATCCCGCAGGAGCCCGAGCTTCACCTCCTCGCCACCATCCCCGCCTCCTGGATCCTCACGTCCCCAGCGCCCCTTGCCCGCGTCGTTCCCATGCCGGAGCAAGCCAGCAGGCAGGCCCCCGTCGTCCCGCTGCCTTCCTTCTCCTTCCCACGAGCTCCCTCCCGTCTCTCTTTTCCTCTCTGTCTCTAATCTCTCTGCTCCCTCTCTGCCGCCATGGACAGGGCTTCGACGCCGCCGCTGCCGTGTCTGCCTCCCTCCGCCTCGCCAAGTCCCCGAACTGCCAGGTCCGCAGGAGCCAAGCTCGTCGACGGCTTCCTCCAGGTCCGGCCGGACTCCTCCAGCCACGACCCTTCCCGACCGGATCCCGTGCTGTTGCCGCCCCATCCTCGCTTGCCGGAGCCTTCGCCAGTTCCCAGCCGCCAACGCCTCTGCTATGCTTTCCGCTCGAGAACGAGCGCGATGACCGCGCCCCTCCCTCGTTCGATCCAGCCCTGCCGTCGCCGCTCCACGCCCAAGTCCCTCGCCTCGCCACCCCTTCGCTCGCTCGTCGGAGCTCTGCTCAGCGCCGCCACACTTCACAGATCGATCGAGGAACGAAGCGACGAGCAGCGCTCGCGTTGACCGCGTCGCCAGGCCCAGCGCGCCCCAAGCCCAGCCGGCCTCTTCTGCTTCCAAGCGGGCCGAAGCCCATGGGTGAGGCCCAACGCGGCCCTCCTGCAGCCTCCCCTCCGAACCGGGCCAAGAGCCCATGGTGAGGCCACCTCCAGCGCCCTCCCGTTTTTTTTTCGTTCTTGGGCCAGCCAGATTCGGCCCAGAGTCTATTTTTTTTAGGCTCTGCGATTTTGTCCATTTTCCAGAGTATTACTGTTTTACAGAAAACCCCCTAAGCATCATGCATATAATAACTAATTAACGGTGCATCGGATTAAAACAAACTTTATATGTAAAATGCTTAGAATTTCATCTAGTTTCATAATATGCCATTTTCATCCATGTTTGAAATGATTAAAATGATGTTTGTTTAAATTTGCTTAAATGCCATGTTAAAATGATTTAATTCATAACTAAATAACCGTAGCTCGGAATTAAATGTTCTTTATATGTAAATGGGGTGGAAAAATGCCTAGTTTAACGTGGTCCACTTTATTTTCCTGTTTAACAACTTTAAAATATGTTTTAGGGCAGAACAGTACCAAATCCAAATTATGCACATGAGGATTTTCCGGAATTGTTGTCTGTTCTTCCGGCCTCATTTAAACTTGCCTAGTTAGGTAGTTTTGTTATGCTTCACCCCTTGCCATGTTAATCAACATTTAATATGTTGGGTACATAAACGAGATCGAACTAAATAACTTGTCGTGGTGTTTTGTCAATATGCAACTCGTTGCATATTGAGGTCCACTTAACTTGTAGTATTGTTTGTTGCACTTTGCCATGCCATGCCTCATTAAACTGGACATGCATCATACTTGTTTGTGCATCATGACATGTTTATGCTGGTGTGTTTACCATGTTGCTTGCTTCTTTCCGGTTTGCTTCTCTCCTTAGCTTCGGTTTCGTTCCGGAGTTGTGAGGATTCGTTCGACTACGTCCGTTTGTCTTCTTCATGGAATCGTTCTTCTTCCTAGCGGGATTTCAGGCAAGATGACCGCTACCCTGGATCTCACTACTATCATTGCTATGCTAGTTGCCTCGTTCTTTCGCTATGCTGCGCTACCTGTTTGTCCAGCCATCCCATATTGCCATGAACCTCTAACCTTTGACACCTTTCCTATGCAAACTGTTGATTGGCTATGTTACCGCTTTGCTCAGCCCCTCTTATAGCGTTGCTAGTTGCAGGTGAAGTTGAAGATTGCTCCATGTTGGAACGTGATGATTTTGGGATATCACAATATCTCTTATTTAATTAATGCATCTATATACTTGGTAAAGGGTGGAAGGCTCGGCCTTATGCCTGGTGTTTTGTTCCACTCTTGCCGCCCTAGTTTCCGTCATACCGGTGTTATGTTCCCGGATTTTGCGTTCCTAACACGGTCGGGTGATTTATGGGACCCCCCTGACAGTTCGCTTTGAATAAAACTTGTCCAGCAAGGCCCAACCTTGGTTTTACCATTTGCCTCACCACCACCTATACCCTTCCTTGGGTCGGCCAACCCAAGGGTCATCTTTATTTTAGCCCCCGGCCGGTGCTTGTCTAAGTGTTGGTCCGAATCGAGCTACTGCATGGGCCACCTCGGGGCAACTTGAGGGCTGGTTTTACTCGAGGATGTCTCATCCGGTGTTGCCTCGAGAACGAGATATGTGCAGCTCCTATCGGGATTGTCGGCAAGATCGGGCGGCTTTGCTGGTCTTGTTTTACCATTGTCGAAATGTCTTGATGTACCGGATACCGAGTCCGATCGGAGTGTCTCGGTGAAGGTCTATTCCTTCGTTGATCGCGAGAGCTTCTCATGGGCTTGTTGGGACACCCCGCAGGGTTTAAACTTTCGAGAGCCGTGCCCGCGGTTATGTGGCAGATGGGAATTTGTTAATGTCCGGTTGTAGATAACTTGACACCAGATCCGATTTAAAACGCATCAACCGCGTGTGTAGCCGTGATGGTCCCTTCTCGGCGGAGTCCGGGAAGTGAACACGGTTTCTGTGTTATGTTTGACGTAAGTAGGTGTTCAGGATCACCTCTTGATCATTGCTAGCTTCACGACCGTTCCGCTTGCTCTCTTCTCGCTCTCTTTTGCGTATGTTAGCCACCATATCATGCTTAGTCGCTGCTGCAACCTCACCACTTTACCCCTTCCTTTCCCATTAAGCTTTGCTAGTCTTGATACCCATGGTAATGGGATTGTTGAGTCCTCGTGACTCACGGATACTTCAAAACCAGTTTGCGGTGCCTATGTTAATGAAAGCGGTGACGCAACCAAGCTCAAGGAGGAGCTTGATGAAGATCTTGTCCTTTGTGTTGTTTCGTTCTAGTTGATCAAGAGTGGAGCCTAGTTGGGGTCGATCGGGGACCTTTGTGCATTTGGGGTTCTTCTTTTATTTTGGTTCCGTAGTCGGACCTTGATTGTATCTAGATGATGTAATGCTTTATTCATGTAATTGTGTGAAGTGGCGATTGTAAGCCAACTATGTATCTCTTCCTTATGTATTACATGGGTAGTGTGAAGATTACCTCACTTGCGACATTGCTTTCAATGCGGTTATGCCTCTAAGTCGTGCTTGACACGTGGGAGATATAGCCGCATCGAGGGTGTTACAAGTTGGTAATCGAGCCTTCCCGACCTTAGGAGCCCCACCGCTTGATCGCTTTTAGCGGCGAGTTGTGTCTAGAAAATGTTTTGAGTCATTTAGGATTATATATATCGGAGAGTTAGAATTCTTTTTACTCCTCGGTCCTTCGTCGCTCTGGTGAGGTCTCCGACGAGAGTTTTGACTCTTCTCTTCTCAAATTTCACTAAAAAATTTAGGATCACGCTGGTATCTTAGAATCGTTCGATGGTTTTATGATGACAACATTGTCTTGGTGCCTCCGTCGGCAGGGTTTATTTTAGTGGAGGTGTCCCGGGAGTTGAGCTCGAGGTGTTGTCGTCATAATTTTATCGTTGCAGTTCTGGAATACCGAGTTTAGTACGCCGACATCGAAAATCTCTTTTATGCAGCTTGTTGGTGAGATAACCCCGCTAACCCAAAGATCGAGGTGAGTATGGGAGTATTGCCATGACTCGTATAACGGATGCTTTTCAAGGTTGAGGTACACGATTTCGAAGGTTTCTTGGTTATGTGTTGACGGATGGATACAGCTTGGATGTAGGTATTGTTAGTTTGGGTGAGATATATTGCTTCCTGTATCCCCAACACCAGATTGCATAACCGAAAGTTTCGGAGTTTATAGGTGGGAATTCAAGTAGCTCCTAGAATATCTTTCCGATGATGCATGATATGGGATTGGGTAAATCTCTATCATATGTATTTGTTCCGGCTTATTCTGCAAGCCAATCCTTTGTTTTGTTTTATTTGTGGTATTCGAATTGCTTCGATGTCAAATGTTGAATCCATACCTTTCCTAAACGGTGTTCTCATATTTCTATGTGAATACTAATCCTTTTTGATCATTGAGGTTGTCATGTTAGTCCTTTTCCAACCGGTGCGCTTCTCTTCGAGATGATCCCATCATTCTCCCCATCCGCAAGATCAATTCTAAGTTTTATCAACGGTGTTTGTTTCGTTCATCCCAAGTTGCCTTTGTTTTCCCGCCCTCCCACCCTTTTCTTCAAGGACTCAGATTTCTTAATCATGTATCATTTCATTTGTGGGATGTCTCTTCATTCTTTTCTTTTAATGTCCTTATCCGGTGATTTCCCATGAAGTTGCTCAACAGCTTCAAGTTCATCATCCTTCATTGTTGTTTCTTCTCCGATGGATCCTATTCAAGCTTTCGATATTCATCATATTCCTTTCCTCGTTTCTAATGCTTTTTAATACCGGTGCACCTCTTAATCTTTCACTTCTCGTTATTCATTTGTTCTGGAGTACTGAAGATATCTCAGAAGATTTGTGTTTCCATTCTCAATCCGTTCAAGATATTTCGAGGTTGTTATCTCTTTCAAGCTATTTTATTCAACCGGTGCAATCTCTCTTTAATATCATTCTCAACGGTGTTTTCTTTTGAGTGGGCCCTAACCCACAGGTCTTTTCCCAGGATCTTACCTGACTCTTCTATTTTCCCGGAGCCATTCCCAAATTCTTTTCAGAGTTTGACGTAAGAATGAATTTTCATCAGTCACATGCCTTCTCCAAGATCAATTTCAAATTCTTTTCATTGTTGGTTCAACCTTTCTAATATTCTCCTGGAGTATCTCAACAATTCATGGTGGTGTTTCTCCTTGTCATTCTTGGATTTTGAAGACCGAAGAAGAGTTCCTCTTAAATCCTTACCCGTTCTTCCAAAGATGCGCAGTTCAAGCTTGATGCCATCCTCTCACAATTGCTTTCGATTGAGACAATTCTTTTCTTACCATCCGGAGCATTTCATGAGTTGTTTCCATTTCTTTCCTTCGAGGCCATCATGTCATAATTCTTCATTCTCAGCGTGTAGCTATCGTTCTCCAAATCTTACCGGTGATTCGTTCAAATATCCTCTAATCAGTTCATGATCTCTTCGTTCTCATGTATCTAAATTCCTTCAAGTATCCTCATTTGTTTTCCAATTCTTCCCGGTGAATTGTGCCTTTGCTACGTTCATTTTCAATTCTTACGGTGGTTCGTTCAAGATTTCACCTCTTTTGTTATCATTTAATTCATTCGTTCTTTCCAACCCTACCGGTGGTTCGTTGAAGACCTTCCCAAGCTTGCGCCGTATCTCTCTTAATCCTTTCTACGAGAATAAGTGGCATGCCAAATCCATTGTGGGTCATCAATTTAATTGATGAGGGATAAGCATAATGTAATTCTTATTCTTGTTTCATCGAGTAAATTCAATTCCTTATTCCGGAGGTTCATAAAAAATTCTTGGTTTCAATTGCTCATCCTTCTTTTTCGGAGTTCCAAGTTCTCTCGGTTATATAATCGCGAAGCTCCATCTAAATCATTGCAAGGCTTCACCTTGTGTTTTCAACTTCTCTTTCTTTTCATCATCCTTCTATTATCGGAGTTCTTCATTGAGGCTCTACATGGTGGTTCATCAAGGATTCCTTTCTTCCTTCAATTGTTCTTCAAGTTTTTTCTCGAAATTATGATCCGCCAAGCTATACTCTAAGATAAACATGGTGCCCAACACTTGTTTTGTTTTGAGAAGCTCAAGTATTCTTCATCTTGCATTCCAAAGTGCAATTCCTTCTATCTTATCTTTTGAGATGGTGTTATGTCACTCTTGACAATTTCCTTCATGTTTCATGATTCATATTGTTGTCAAGAATGAGGTATTTTAAATCCATCGGTCTCTTCATTGGAGTTATTTTGGGTTATATTTCACCTAAAGCTTTTCCTAAGGATTGTTGCTATTTATGGTGCTTATAAATGACCCAAGTTATTCATTTGTCCTCCCGGTGATATAAGTTTCTCGTCTCCTTGTTGATATCAATCCAATCATTTGTTTCCGTTGGTGGCAGAAGCTCACCTCATAATTTTGAGATGTTTCCATAAGCCCACTACAAGCTTATTCTTTTCGTTGTTGGTTTTCCAACAACTCCGTTATAACCTTCTTTGCAAGGATGCTTTCCAAGCTCATTTGTGGTAGAAGTTGGCATTTTCTTCTCCATTATGTTATTCCAATGATTTATCTTCTATTCTTTCTTCTGAAGGCATTATGTTGTTGCTCTTTTCTCTCATCATCTCGAATTGTGAGGATCGTGTTCTTTTCTTGCTTATCCATTTAACCGGAGTGTTGTATCATCTCTTCAATATCTTTTCATCTCATCAAGTTTTTCTTCTCTTTTCTACCGGAGTGCTGTCCAAATTTTGTCATTCATGTTCCTTGGCTATCTCATTATACTGAGGTGGTCATATTCTTTTCGTTCGTGAAGCTCTTATTTCCTTGTCTTTCAACCTTCAAATTCTCGTAATACTCCTTGTTCCTCTTTTCTAACGGATTGTTTTGCAATCTCATTCATCTCTGTTATACTCTTTCTTTTAAATTGCTCAACCTCTCAAGGTTCATGGTTTCACTCGTTCGTCAAAGAAGCAACTTTGTTTTACCTATTCCTCTTCCGTTTCCCTCCGGTGTCATTCTAGATCTCGGGACGAGATCCTCTCATAGTGGTGGAGTGTTGTAATGCCCCAGATCCGATGCGCCAGGTGTCCGCCAGTTATTCGCTGTTGTTGCTTTGTCATTCGCTTGCGTGTTGCATCTTGCCATGTCATCATCCGCATTGCATCATCATGTTTTCAAAACTTGCATCCATCCCGGTCTCTTAGTTCTCTCCGTTGTCCGTTCTGAGACCAACCACCCGTCGTGCCGCACCTCTGCCTCCTCTGCACGCGCACAGACCCCTCCTGCGCGTCTGAAACTTCCCCGAACCCGACCTGCTCAGTCATTACCGTTGGGTCCGGATCATCCCCTAACGTCTACAAAATGTCTCCGTTTTGTTAATTGGGCTCCCTAACTATTTTATTTCAAACCGTCCGATTATGATCGGAGGGACGAGATAGCCCCTAACCCAAAAACCCACTTGCCATATTTATAGTCTAACCCTAGACCCTAGCATGTCCAATCCATCCATCTCCTCCTACCCGCCGCCGCCACTCTCTCGGGATCCTCCCAGATCTGATCCAGCCAAGCGCAGCCAACCCCCCTTCCTCGTTTTCAGATCCACCATCCACCCCTTTGATCCATCTCCAGTCAACGACCGCCGACGCTCAAATCCCGCAGGAGCCCGAGCTTCACCTCCTCGCCACCATCCCCGCCTCCTGGATCCTCACGTCCCCAGCGCCCCTTGCCTGCGTCGTTCCCATGCCGGAGCAAGCCAGCAGGCAAGCCCCCGTCGTCCTGCTGCCTTCCTTCTCCTTCCCACGAGCTCCCTCCCGTCTCTCTTTTCCTCTCTGTCTCTAATCTCTCTGCTCCCTCTCTGCCGCCATGGACAGGGCTTCGACGCCGCCGCTGCCGTGTCTGCCTCCCTCCGCCTCGCCAAGTCCCCGAACCGCCAGGTCCGCAGGAGCCAAGCTTGTCGACGGCTTCCTCCAGGTCCGGCCAAACTCCTCCAGCCACGACCCTTCCCGACCGGATCCCGTGCTGTTGCCGCCCCATCCTCGCTTGCCAGAGCCTTCGCCAGTTCCCAGCCGCCAGCGCCTCTGCTATGCTTTCCGCTCGAGAACGAGCGCGATGACCGCGCCCCTCCCTCGTTCGATCCAGCCCTGCTGTCGCCGCTCCACGCCCAAGTCCCTCGCCTCGCCACCCCTTCGCTCGCTCGTCGGAGCTCTGCTCCAGGCGCCGCCCACAGCTCGCTGCATCGAACAGGGGAACGAGTGCACGAGCAGCGCTCGCGTTGACCGCGTCGCCAGGCCCAGCGCGCCCCAAGCCCAGCCGGCCTCTTCTGCTTCCAAGCGGGCCGAAGCCCATGGGTGAGGCCCAACGCGCCCCTCCTGCAGCCTCCCCTCCGAACCGGGCCAAGAGCCCATGGTGAGGCCACCTCCAGCGCCCTCCCGTTTTTTTCGTTGTTGGGCCAGCCAAATTCGGCCCAGAGTCTATTTTTTTAGGCTCTGCGATTTTGTCCATTTTCCAGAGTATTACTGTTTTACAGAAAACCCCCTAAGCTTCATGCATATAATAACTAATTAACGGTGCATCGGATTAAAACAAACTTTATATGTAAAATGCTTAGAATTTCATCTAGTTTCATAATATGCCATTTTCATCCATGTTTGAAATGATTAAAATGATGTTTGTTTAAATTTGCTTAAATGCCATGTTAAAATGATTTAATTCATAACTAAATAACCGTAGCTCGGAATTAAATGTTCTTTATATGTAAATGGGGTGGAAAAATGCCTAGTTTAACATGGTCCACTTTATTTTCCTGTTTAACAACTTTAAAATATGTTTTAGGGCAGAACAGTACCAAATCCAAAATATGCACATGAGGATTTTCCGGAATTGTTGTCTGTTCTTCCGGCCTCATTTAAACTTGCCTAGTTAGGTAGTTTTGTTATGCTTCACCCCTTTCCATGTTAATCAACATTTAATATTGTTGGGTACATAAACGAGATCGAACTAAATAACTTGTCGTGGTGTTTTGTCAATATGCAGCTCGTTGCATATTAGCTCCACTTAACTTGCAGTATTGTTTGTTGCACTTTGCCATGCCATGCCTCATTAAACCGGACATGCATCATACTTGTTTGTGCATCATGACATGTTTATGCTGGTGTGTTTACCATGTTGCTTGCTTCTTTCCGGTTTGCTTCTCTCGTTAGCTTCGGTTTCGTTCCGGAGTTGTGAGGATTCGTTCGACTACGTCCGTTTGTCTTCTTCATGGAATCGTTCTTCTTCCTAGCGGGATTTCAGGCAAGATGACCGCTACCCTGGATCTCACTACTATCATTGCTATGCTAGTTGTCTCGTTCTTTCGCTATGCTGCGCTACCTATTACCTGTTTGTCCAGCCATCCCATATTGCCATGAACCTCTAACCTTTGACACCTTTCCTATGCAAACCGTTGATTGGCTATGTTACCGCTTTGCTCAGCCCCTCTTATAGCGTTGCTAGTTGCAGGTGAAGTTGAAGATTGCTCCATGTTGGAACGTGATGATTTTGGGATATAACAATATCTCTTATTTAATTAATGCATCTATATACTTGATAAAGGGTGGAAGGCTCGGCCTTATGCCTGGTGTTTTGTTCCACTCTTGCCGCCCTAGTTTCCATCATACCGGTGTTATGTTCCTGAATTTTGCGTTCCTAACGTGGTCGGGTGATTTATGGGACCCCCCTAACAGTTCGCTTTGAATAAAACTTGTCCAGCAAGGCCCAACCTTGGTTTTACCATTTGCCTCACCACCACCTATAGCCTTCCCTTGGGTCGGCCAACCCAAGGGTCATCTTTATTTTAGCCCCCCCCCGGGCCAGTGCTTGTCTAAGTGTTGGTCCGAACTGAGCTGCCTGCGGGGCCACCTCGGGGCAACTTGAGGGCTGGTTTTACTCGTAGGATGTCTCATCCGGTGTTGCCCTGAGAACGAGATATGTGCAGCTCCTATCGGGATTGTCGGCGCATCGGGCGGCTTTGCTGGTCTTGTTTTACCATTGTCGAAATGTCTTGATGTACCAGGATACCGAGTCTGATCGGAGTGTCTCGGGTGAAGGTCTATTCCTTCGTTGATCGCGAGAGCTTGTCATGGGCTAAGTTGGGACACCCCTGCAGGGTTTAAACTTTCGAGAGTCGTGCCCGCGGTTATGTGGCAGATGGGAATTTGTTAATGTCCGGTTGTAGATAACTTGACACCAGATCCAATTTAAAACGCATCAACCGCGTGTGTAGCCGTGATGGTCCCTTCTCGGCGGAGTCCGGGAAGTGAACACAGTTTCTGTGTTATGTTTGACGTAAGTAGGTGTTCAGGATCACCTCTTGATCATTGCTAGCTTCACGACCGTTCCGCTTGCTCTCTTCTCGCTCTCTTTTGCGTATGTTAGCCACCATATCATGCTTAGTCGCTGCTGCAACCTCACCACTTTACCCCTTCCTTTCCCATTAAGCTTTGCTAGTCTTGATACCCATGGTAATGGGATTGCTGAGTCCTCGTGACTCACCAGGTACTTCCAAAACCAGTTTGCAGGTGCCTATGTTACCGAGCAGGTGACGCAACCAAGCTCAAGGAGGAGCTTGATGAAGATATTGTCCTTTGTGTTGTTTCGTTCTAGTTGATCAGTAGTGGAGCCCAGTTGGGGTCGATCGGGGACCTTTGTCGCATTTGGGGTTCTTCTTTTATTTTGGTTCCGTAGTCGGACCTTGATTGTATCTGGATGATGTAATGCTTTATTCATGTAATTGTGTGAAGTGGCGATTGTAAGCCAACTATGTATCTCTTCCCTTATGTATTACATGGGTAGTGTGAAGATTACCTCACTTGCGACATTGCTTTCAATGCGGTTATGCCTCTAAGTCGTGCTTCGACACGTGGGAGATATAGCCGCATCGAGGGCGTTACACGTGTGCGTAGGAATTTTTTTGAAATTACTACGTTCCCCAATAGTGGCATCCGAGCCTAGGTTTTATGCGTTGATGTTATATGCACGAGTAGAACACAAGTGAGTTGCGGGTGATACAAGTCATACTGCTTACCAGTATGTCATACTTTGGTTTAGCGGTATTGTTGGATGAAGCGGCCTGGACCGACATTACGCGTACGCTTACGCGAGACTGGTTTTACCGCCGTGCTTTGCACACAGGTGACTAGCGGGTGTCTGTATCTCCAACTTTAGTTGAATCGAGTGTGGCTACGCCCGGTCCTTGCGAAGGTTAAAAAAGCACTAACTTGATGAACTATCGTTGTGGGTTTGATGCGTAGGTAAGAACGGTTCTTGCTAAGCCCGTAGCAGCCACGTAAAACTTGCAACAACAAAGTAGAGGACGTCTAACTTGTTTTTGCAGGGCATGTTGTGATGTGATATGGTCAAGACGTGATGCTATATTTTATTGTATGAGATGATCATGTTTTGTAACCAAAGTTATCGGCAACTGGCAGGAGCCATATGGTTGTCGCTTTACTGTATGAAATGCAATCGCCCTGTAATTTCTTTACTTTATCACTAAGTGGTAGCGAAAGTCGTAGAAGCAATAGTTGGCGAGACGACAACGATACTACGATGGAGATCAAGGTGTCGCGCCGGCGACAATGGTGATCATGACGGTGCTTCGGAGATGGAGATCACAAGCACAAGATGATGATGGCCATATCATATCACTTATATTGATGGCATGTGATGTTTATCCTTTATGCATCTTATCTTGCTTTGTTTGACAGTAGCATTATAACATGATCTCTCACTAAATTTCAAGATAAAAGTGTTCTCCCTGAGTATGCACCGTTGCCAAAGTTCATCGTGCCCAGACACCACATGATGATCGGGTGTGATAAGCTCTACGTCCATCTACAACGGGTGCAAGCCAGTTTTGCACACGCAGAATACTCAGGTTAAACTTGACGAGCCTAGCATATGCATATATGGCCTCGGAACACTGAGATCGAAAGGTCGAACGTGAATCACATAGTAGATATGATCAACACAGTGATGTTCACCATTGAAAACTACTCCATTTCACGTGATGATCGATTATGGTTTAGTTGATTTGGATTACGTGATCACTTAGATGATTAGAGAGATGTCTATCTAAGTGGGAGTTCTTAAGTAATATGATTAATTGAACTTAAATTTATCATGAACTTAGTCCTGGTAGTATTTTGCAAATTATGTTGTAGATCAATAGCTCGCGTTATTGCTTTCATATGTTTATTTTGATATGTTCCTAGAGAAACTGTGTTGAAAGATGTTAGTAGCAATGATGCGGATTCGATCCGTGATCTGAGGTTTATCCTCATTGCTGCACAGAAGAATTATGTCCTTAATGCACCGCTAGGTGACGGACCTATTGCAGGAGCATATGCAGACATTATGAACGTTTGGCTAGCTCAATATGATGACTACTTAATAGTTTAGTGCACCATGCTTAACGGCTTAGAATCGGGACTTCAAAGACGTTTTGAACGTCATGGACCATATGAGATGTTCCAGGAATTGAAGTTAATATTTCAAGCAAATACCCGAGTTGAGAGATATGAAGTCTCCAACAAGTTCTATAGCTAGAAGATGGAGGAGAATCGCTCGACTAGTGAGCATGTGCTCAGATTGTCTGGGTACTACAATCGCTTGAATCAAGTGGGAGTTAATCTTCCAGATAAGATAGTGATTGACAGAGTTCTCTAGTCACCATCACCAAGTTAGTAGAACTTTGTGATGAACTATAGTAAGCAAGGGATGACAAAAACGATTCCCAAGCTCTTAGTGATGTTGAAATCGACGAAGGTAGAAATCAAGAAAGAGCATCAAGTGTTGATGATTGACAAGACCACTAGTTTCAATAAAAGGGCAAAGGGAAAGAAAGGGAAACTTCAAGTAGAATGGCAAACAAGTTGTCACTCCCGTGAAGAAGACCAAAGCTGGACCAAAGCCTGAAACTGAGTGCTTACACTGCAAAGGAAATGGTCACTGGAAGCAAAAATACCCTGAATATTTGGTGGATAAGTAGGATGGCAAAGTGAACAAGTGTATATTTGATATACAGGTTATTGATGTGTACCTTACCAGTGTTTATAATAGCCCCTGGGTATTTGATACTTGTTCGGTTGCTAAAATAATTAGTAACTCGAAACAGGAGTTACAGAATAAACAGAGACTAGTTGAGGGTGAAGTGACGATGTGTGTTGGAAGTGGTACCAAGATTGATATGATCATCATTGCACACACCCTATACTTTCGGGATTAGAGTTAAACCTAAATAAATGTTATTTGGCGTTTGCGTTGAGCATGAATATGATTTGATCATGTTTATTGCAAAACGGTTATTCATTTAAAGTCAGAGAATAATTGTTGTTCTGTTTACATGAATAAAACCTTCAATGGTCATACACCCAATGAAAATAGTTTGTTGGATCTCGATCGTAGTGATACACATATGCATAATATTGATGGCAAAAAATGCAAAGTTAATAATGATAGTGCAACTTATTTGTGGCACTACCGTTTGGGTCATATCGGTGTAAAGCGCATGAAGAAACTCCATAAAGATGGATTTTCGAAATCACTTGGTTATGAATCATTTGATGCTTGCAAACCGTGCCTTTTGGGCAAGATGACTAAAACTCCGTTCTCCAGAACAATGGAACGAGCTACTGACTTATTGGAAATAATACATACCGATGTATGCGATCCGATGAGTGTTCAGGCTCGCGGCGGGTATCGTTATTTTCTTACCTTCACAGATGATTTGAGCAGATATGGGTATATCTACTTGATGAAACACAAGTCTGAAACATTTGAAAAGTTCAAAGAATTTCAGAGTGAAGTGGAAAATCATCGTAACAAGAAAATAAAATTTCTACGATTTTATCGTGGAGGAGAATATTTGAGTTACGAGTTTGGTTTACATTTGAAGCAATGCGGAATAGTTTCGCAACTCACGCCACCCGGAACACCACAACGAAATGGTGTGTCCGAACGTTGTAATCATACTTTACTAGATATGGTGCGATCTATGATGTCTCTTACCGATTTACCGCTATCATTTCGGGGTTATGCTTTAGAGACGGTCGCATTCACGTTAAATAGGGCATGCTACCTCTTGAGCACTGCGTTGGATTTCCCCAAAGAGGAGAGGATGATGCAGTAAAGTAGCGTAAGTATTTCCCTTAGTTTTTGAGAACCAAGGTATCAATCCAGTAGGAGACCACGCACAAGTCCCTCGTACCTACACAAAACGATAGCAACTCGCAACCAACGCTTAGGGGTTGTCAATCCCTTTACGGTCACTTACGAGAGTGAGATCTGATAGAGATAATATTTTTGGTATTTTTGATAGATATATGCAAAGTGAAAAGCAAAAGCAAAGTAAAAAAACAAAGCAAGTAAATAAAGTGATATAGATTGATATGATGAGAATAGAAGCGGGGGCCATAGGTTTCACTAGTGGCTTCTCTCAAGAGCATAAGTATTCTACGATGGGTGAACAAATTACTGTTGAGAAATTGACAGAATTGAGCATAGTTATGAGTATATCTAGGCAATGATCATGTATATAGGCATCACGTCCAAAACAAGTAGATCGAAACGATTCTGCATCTACTACTATTACTCCACTCATCGACCGCTATCCAACATGCATCTAGAGTATTAAGTAAAAACAGAGTAACGCTGTAAGCAAGATGACATGATGTAGAGGGATAAATTCATGCAATATGATAAAAAAAACCATCTTGTTATCCTTGATGGCAACAATACAATACGTGCCTTGCAACTCTTTCTGTCACTGAGTAAGGACACCGCAAGATTGAACCCAAAGCTAAGCACTTCTCCCATTGCAAGAACTACCAATCTAGTTGGCCAAACCAAAAAGATAATTCGAAGAGACTTGCAAAGATAACTCAATCATACATAAAAGAATTCAGAGAAGAATCAAATATTTTCCATAGATAATACTGGATCATAAACCCACAATTCATGGTCTCAACAAACACACCGCAAAAAGAAGATTACATCGAATAGATCTCCATGAGAAAGGGGGAGAACATTGTATTGAGATCCAAAAAGAGAGAAGAAGCCATCTAGCTACTAGCTATGGACCCAAAGGTCTGAATAAACTACTCACACTTCATCGGAGGGGCTATGGTGTTGATGTAGGAGCCCTCCATGGTGGATGCCCCCTCCGGCGGAGCTCCGGAACAGGCCCCAAGATGGGATCTCGTGGATACAGAAGGTTGCGGCGGTGGAATTAGGTTTTTGGCTCCTGTTCTGATCATTCGGGGATACGTAGGTATATATAGGAGGAAGGAGTACGTCTGTGGAGCTCTGAGGGGCCCACGAGGTAGGGGGCGCGCCCAGGGGGGCGCGCCCTCCACCCTCATGACCTCCTCAGAGACTCCTTGGAGTAGGGTCCAAGTCTCCTGGATCACGTTCGGTTGGAAAATCACGATCCTGAAGGTTTCATTCCGTTTGGACTCCGTTTGATATTCTGTTTCTTCGAAATACTGAAAAAGTCAAAAAACAACAATTCTGTGTTGGGCCTCCGGTTAATAGGTTAGTCCCAAAAGTAATATAAAAGTGGAAAATAAAGCCCAATATAGTCCAAAACAGTAGATAAAGTAGCATGGAGCAATAAAAAATGGGACAATTCCATTTCTCCCCCTAACTTGAGCCCACACCTGGCATTTGCCCCTAAATTTCGAGTATGCTCAAAAATACCCCTCTTCCGTCAAGTGTCTTTATAGAAATGCCCCTCCGTACAACTTCCGTCTGGTCAAAGGCCTTTGACCATCTCTGAGACATTTTTTAGACATTTTTGCCCCTTCTGACAGATGGGACCACATGTTGTTGTTTCTTTATTATGTAAAACGTTATTTACCAGATTATTTGAAGGGGGCCCCACTGGTCAGCCTCTAAATACTAACTACTCTATATTGGTTAAGAACTAGTAATTGTGTTTAGCCCTAATTTAACCTCACACGGGCACATCCGGCGAGTGTGCAGCACGCCGGCGACGCACCAAATGGCATGGGAGCACGCAAGGAGGGGGGTTCAAGGAGCGCTTGAGCTCAATGGGGCTGCGGCGGACTAGTCAAGCACGATAGTAGGATGCGGGACCTTCACAGACCACGTCAACTGCGATCTCCGTCGGCGGCGAGCGGCGGCGCTAGTTGGGGTGGCGCTATGTGGCTCGGGCAGGCTCTGGAAAGAGGGCAAAATGGACAAGGGATCACCAGGAACTCGAGGACACGCTCAGACGAGGAAGGGCGAGCATAGCCGAGGAGATCAGGGCGCGGCGGAGCACCACCGGTGGCGGAGAAGATGAACACCATGGTGATGATTTGTGGCACCTCCGTTCAATTCATTCATAGGTAACACTCTATAGGTAGAGGCGAACTTAACAGGTGTGTTTTCTGAGCTTTGAGTTGACTCTGGCCGCGAACTACGCCGGCGACGCACGTACGGACGGACAAGGGAGGACTGAGCCTAGGTGGTTGCGTGGACTTTCGGCACAGAACAGGTGCGCACGAGCAGGAGACGATGTGGTGATGGTTGCTGCAGCGCCCTTCTGCTGCCCGCTGCTACTGCTCGCCGGCGGCGAGCTATTGCGGTTGCATCCAGAGACAGAGAGAGGGGAGGAGGGAGAGAGGGAGAGTTTTTTCTCTTTTTGGGTCCCACATGTAAGTTGCAGAGAGAGTTTTTATTTTTATTTTTATTTTTTTGGGTTGGGCACAATATGTAAATGACAAATGGAGGTAGGGGCAAGAACGTCCAAGAATTTTTTCGAAGATGGTCAAAGGCCCTTAACCAGACGGAAACGGCTTGGAGGGGCATTTCTATAAGGACACTTGACGGAAGAGGGGTATTTTTGAGCATACTCAAAATTTAGGGGCAAATGCCAGGTGTGGGCTCAAGTTAGGGGGAGAAATGGAATTGTCCCATAAAAAATTATAGATACGTTGGAGACAAATCAAGCATCCCCAAGCTTAATTCCTGCTCGTCCTCGAGTAGGTAAATGGTAAAAAAGAATTTTTGATGCGGAGTGATACTTTGGCATAATTTCAATGTAAATCTTCTTAATTGTGATATGAATATTCAGATCCGATAGATTCAAGACAAAAGTTCATATTGACACAAAAATAATAATACTTCAAGCATACTAATCAAAGCAATCATGTCTTCTCAAAATAACATGGCAAAAGAAAGTTCATCCCTACAAAATCATATAGTTAGGCTATGCTTCATTTTAGTCACACAAAGATGTTCCCAACTTTTATACCCCCAATGACAAGCCAAGCAATTGTTTCATACTTAAATAATCTCAAACTTTTTCAACCTTCACGCAATACATGAGCGTGAGCCATGGATATAGCACTATGGGTGGAATAGAATATGATGATGGGGATTGTGTGGAGAAGACAAAAAAGGAGAAAGTCTCACATCAACTAGGCGTATCAACGGGCTATGGAGATGCCCATCAATAGATATCGATGTGAGTGTGTAGGGATTGCCATGCAACGGATGCACTAGAGCTATGAATGCTCAACAAAAGAAAACTAGTGGGTGTGCATCCAACTTGCTTGCTCAAGAAGACCTAGGGCATTTGAGGAAGCCCATCGTAGGAATATACAAGCCAAGTTCTATAATGAAAAATTCCCACTAGTATGAAAAAGACAACTTATGAGACTCACTACATGAAGAACAAGGTGCTACTTTGAAGCACAAGTGTGGAAAAAGAGATAGTAGCATTGCCCTTTTTTATTTTCTTTTTTTGGGCCTTTTTTTGGCCTTTCTCTTCTTCTTTTTTATTTGGGCAATGCTCTAATAATGATGATTATCACACTTCTATTGATTACAACACAAGGATTACAACTCGAAACTTAGAACAAAATATGACTCTATATAAATGCCTCCGGCGGTGTACCGGGATGGTGCAATGAATCAAGAGTGACATGTATGGAAAATAATGCATGGTGGCTTTGCCACAAATACGATGTCAACTACAAGATCATGCAATGGCAATATGACAAAAGTAATGCATGTCATGATGATGGTGGTGGAAGTTGCATGGCAATATATCTCGGAATGGCTATGGAAATGCCATGATAGGTAGGTATGGTGGCTGTTTTGAGGAAGATATAAGGAGGTTTATGTGTGATAGAGCGTATCGTATCACGGGGTTTGGATGCACCGGCGAAGTTTGCGCCAACTCTCAAGGTGAGAAAGGGCAATGCGCGGTACCGGAGAGGCTAGCAAACGTGGAAAGGTGGGAGTGCGTATAATCCATGGACTCAACATTAATCAAAAGAACTCATATACTTATTGCAAAAATTTAGAAGTCATCAAAAATTCAAGTACTACGCGCATGCTCCTAGGGGGATAGATTGGTAGGAAAAGACCATCGCTCATCCCCGACCGCCACTCATAAGGATGCACAAGCCAGGTACACTTCATGTTTCAAATTTGTTACACAACTTTAACCATACGTGCATGCTATGGGACTTGCAAACTTCAACACAAGTATTTATCAAATTCATAATCACCCAACTAGCACAACTTTGATATTATCACCTCCATATCTCAAAACAATTATCAAGCATCAAACTTATCTTAGTATTCAATTCACTCAAAAGAAAGTTTCACATATCTTGAACACCAAGTATATTAACATTAAGCAAATTACCATGCTATTAAAGACTCTCAAAATAATCTAAGTGAAGCATGAGAGATCAAATAGTTTCTTTAAAACAAATTCACCACCGTGCTCTAAAAGATCTAAGTGAAGTACTAGAGCAAAAATTATCAAGCTCAAAAGATATAAGTGAAGCACTATGAACAAAACTATCAAGCTCAAAAGATATAAGTGAAGCACATAGAGTATTCTAACAAATTCCAATTCATGTATGTCTCTCTCAAAAGATGTGTACAGCAAGGGTGATTGTGGTAGACTAACAAGCAAAGACACAAATAATACAAGACGCTCCAAGCAAAACGCATATCATGTTGGTGAATAAAAATATAGCTCCAAGTAAATTACCGATAGAAGTGGACGAAAGAGGGGATGCCTTCCGGGGCATCCCCAAGCTTTGACTTTTTGGTGTCCTTGGATTATCTTGGGGGTGCCATGGGCATCCCCAAGCTTAGGCTCTTGCCACTCCTTGTTCCATAATCCATCAAAAGAATTCACCCAAAACTTGAAAACTTCACAACACAAAACTCAACAGAAATCTCATGGGCTCCGTTAATGAAAGAAAACAAAAGACTACTTCAAGATACTGTAACCAACTCATTCTTTATTTATATTGGTGTTAAACCTACTGTATTCCAACTTCTCTATGGTTTATAAACTAATTTACTAGCCATAGATTCATCAAAATAAGCAAACAACACACGAAAAACAGAATCTGTCAAAAACAGAACAGTCTGTAGCAATCTGTAACTAACGCAAACTTATGGAACTCTAAAAATTCTACACAAATAGGAAGTCCTGGAAAATTTGTTTATTGATCATCAGCAAAAATAATCAACGCAAAAACACGTTCCTGTGATTTATCATAACTAAATTTGTGCGCGCAAAGTTTCTGTTTTTCAGCAGAATCAAATCAACTATCATCGTAGGTTATCCTATAGGTCCTACTTGGCACAAACACTAATTAGAACATAAAACCACATCCAAACAGAAGGTAGATGGATTATTTATTCCTAAACATAAGCAAAAACAAAAAACACAAAATAAAATTGGGTTGCCTCCCAACAAGCGCTATCGTTTAACGCCCCTAGCTAGGCATAAAAGCAAGGATAGATCTAGGTATTGCCATCTTTGGTAGGCAATCTATAAGTGGCTCTCATGATAGATTCATATGGTAATTTTATTTTATTTCTAGGGAAGTGTTCCATACCCTTCTTTAAGGGATTGGAATCTAATATTCCCTTCCTTCATATCAATAATTGCACCAATCGTTCTAAGGAAAGGTCTACCAAGAATAATAGGACATGAAGGATTGCAATCTATATCAAGAACGATAAAATCTACGGCACATAATTCCTATTTGCAACAATAAGAACATCATTAATTCTTCTCATAGGCTTTTTAATAGTGGAATCTGCAAGATGCAAGTTTAGAGAGCAATCATCAAAATCACGGAAATCTAGCAAATCACATAAAGTTTTGGGGATAGTAGAGACACTAGCACCCAAGTCACACAAAGCATGAAACTCAAAATCTTTAATTTTAATTTTAATAGTGGGTTCCCACTCATCATAGAGTTTTCTAGGGATAGAAACTTTCAACTCAAGTTTTTCTTCATAAGATTGCATCAAGGCATCAACAATATGTTCGGTAAAGGCCTTATTTTGACTATAAGCATGAGGAGATTCTAGCACAGATTGCAACAAGGAAATACAACCAATCAAAGAGCAATTTTCATAATTAAATTCCTTGAGATCCAAAATAGTGGGTTTAGCAACATCACGGTTTTTATTTATTTCAATCCCACTTTCATCAGTTTCATCATCAAGATCTAGAAACTCCGAATTCTTAGAACGCCTTCTAGGTAAAGGAAGATAATCTTCAGATTCATCAAGATTCATATTGCAAAACAAAGATCTAATGGGGGACACATCAATAACTTTTAGATCTTCATCTTGATTTTCATAGGGATTGGAAGAACACGCTTTAATAAAGGCATCTTTGGAAGCACGCATCCTAGCGGTTCTTTCCTTGCACTCGTCAATGGAAATTCTCATGGCTTTGAGAGACTCATTGATATCATGCTTAGGAGGAATATATCTAAGCTTTAAAGAATCATTTTCAAGAGAAATTCTATCAACGTTCCTAGCCAAATCATCAACTTTAAGCAATTTCTCTTCAAGCAAAGCATTAAAATTCTTTTGTGAATTCATAAACTCTTTAACACTACTCTCAAATTCAGAGGGAATCTTATTAAAATTTCCATAAGATTTATTGTAGGAGTTTCCATAATTATTAGAAGGATTACTAGGATACGACCTAGGATTAAAATTGAAAGGACATGCGGTGCCCCCATGTGTGGTTTTGGTAATTGATGACATTCTCTATGGACTAATGGTTGCATCAAGTTATATTTGAAGGATGTTTCCATAGGCATTTCTTGAAGTCCATGTGTTGGTTCTGGAGTTTATGGGTTGACCAAGGTGCTATTAAGGAATTATCCAAAGATTGGTCATGTGAGTGTTGAGCTTATTGCAAGCATGTCTTGAAGAAGAAGATTGTGTGATCATTCATATTTACCTTCAAGACATCATCCAAATGAAGAGAGTTGGAAAGATTCAAGGTTGATCAAGACTAAGTCAAGAGTGAATCAAGTTGATCAACTCACAAAGCATAGAAGATGTACCGAGTGGGACCAAGTGTTCCCATGGTATGGTAAGCATTGTCCATTACGCTTTGTGTACTAACCCATGGTCTACGTGAGAGTTCTTTGTGGGGTTAGGTATGTTTCCATGGTCTTGCGTCAAGAGGAAGATCCCATACAACCCATGGAGGATGACATCAAGTGGCGATCGTCATCAAGTTTGCAGTGTGCAAGTTCAAGTGGAGCAACACAAAGAGTGGCTCACCCATAATGGAGTATGGGGGAGCAATCAAGTTTGAATCTTGCCATCCATTGTGGTGTCAATGGACTTGTGAAGATGTGTCAAGAGTCGCTCACCCATAGTGGACTATGGGGAGCAATCATCTAGTCTTCATCGAGCCAATGCAATCAGGAAAGGTGGTCCAACTTGAGGGAGTCAAGATCGTCATCATCTAGCTCAAGTGGACCATGTGCAAGGCAAAGGTTTGCCCTTGATAGGTTTTCTATTTTACCGGTCTCATGGTGGTAGTTGGGAGACCGGGTTATAGGATCGATAGCCGTACTATCAAGGGGGGCTCTCAAGTGAGTAGCTTGATCGTATCGTTCGTTGAGAGCTCAAACCATTGCATCCTTGCATCATGTTTCTTGGTTCTTGTTTGATTCTCTTTGTGAGTCTTAGAGCTTATGGTCATCTTTATGACAAGCTTGAGTTCATCGAAAACGGAGTTTGCATGCGTCTTCTATGATGTTTTCGGTGTTGGAGGTTTTACGGTCTTCTCCGAGGAAGGGTTCTCACCATTTTCTTTTGGGCCTTTTCTCATTTGCTTATTATTGGTATTTCTTTCAAGATTGTGTTAGCCCTTGTCGCTAGCTTTCCAACAAACTTGGTTTCATCGAATTCGGAGTCCGTTTGCAAAAGTTGTGGCTGTTTTGGTGAAGGCTGCAGCGATACTACCGCGACTAGAGCGGATGTAATTTTTTACTACCGCTCTAGAGCGGTACTACCGCGGCTCCTGAGCGGTACTACCGCTCCAGAGCAGTACTACCGTGGCTCCTAAGCGGTAGTACCGCCCGGACCAAAAACTCGTGTTTTCTCTCTCGTTTGGGCTGTTTTGAGTGTGCTAAGCGGTAGTACCGCTCCTCCAAGCGGTAGTACCGCTTGTGCACGACCTGAGCACATAACGGTTGGATTCGGGAGGTCCTATAAAAGGGGGTCTTCTTCCCCATTGAACCTTATCCTTTGAGCTCGTGTTCTTCCCCCATTGTTGACCTTCTTCGAGCTTGCTAACTCTCAATCCCTCCATGGATTCTTGCTAGTTTTGAGGGAAAAGAGAGAGATCTAGATCCACATTTCCACCAATCACTTTCTCCTCTATGTGAGGGGAACCCTTGGATCTTGATCTTGGAGTTCTTGGTGTTCTCCTTCTTGTTCTTCCTCTCATTTTCCTCCCTAGCATTAGTTGCTTCGGTGGGATTTGAGAGAGAAGGACTTGGCACTCCGTGTGCCCTTGCCATTGCATTTGGTGCATCGGTTTGAGTTTTCCACGGTTATCGTGGAAGTGAAGTTTGAGAAGCTTATTACTCTTGGGTGCTTGGTGCCCTTGAGCTTGTTTATCTTGGGTGCTTGGGCCCCCTAGTCGGTTGGTGGTGTTCGAGCTCAATCATTGTGGTGTAAAGCTCGGAAAGCGTCGGGTCTCCAATTAGGTTGTGGAGATCGCCCGAGCATTTTGACGGGTACCGGTGACCGCCCCCAAGGGTTGCCAAAGTGTACGGGTTCGGTGACCGCCCCCAAGGGTCGCCATTTGTACGGGTTCGGTGACCGCCCCCAAGGGTCGCCATTTGTACGGGTTCGGTGACCGCCCTCAAGGGTCCCTTAGTGGAATCACGGCATCTTGCATTGTGCGAGGCGTGAGGAGATTACGTGGCCCTAGTGGCTTCTTGGGAGCATTTTGCCTCCACACCACTCCAAACGGAGATTAGCATCCGCAAGGGTGTGAACTTGGGATACATCGTCGTCTCCGCGTGCCTCGGTTATCTCTTACCCGAGCCCCTTTACTTATGCACTTTACTTTGTGATAGTCATATTGTTCTTTGTCATATATCTTGCTATCTCATAGTTGCTTATATTGCTTAGCATAAGTTGTTGGTGCACATAGGTGAGCCTAGTTGTTTTAGGTTTTGTGCTTGACAAATTAACCGCTAGGTTTATTCCGCATTTGTTCAAGCCTAAACCGTAATTATTTTAAAACGCCTATTCACCCCCCCTCTAGGTGACATCCTCGATCTTTCAATTGGTATCAGAGCCTCGTCTCTCTTTGTTGGGCTTAACCGCCTAGAGAGTAAAGATGTCGACTAGAGAATTAGGATTCTGTGACACTCTTAGTTTCGATGGCACAAATTTTGATGTTTGGGTAATTCGCGTGCTTAATCTCTTTAGGGTCATGGACCCAAATTTAGAGCGAATTGTAGATATGGGTTTTTCTCCTCCAAAGGATCCCCAAAGATTATCTTTAGAGGATGAGAAAAACTCTTATCTCAATGCTCAAGCCTCTAATGTGCTTTTCGATGCTTTGAGCAATGTAGTTATATTTCAACTCATGCCGTTCCGGGATGCTCATGAGTTATGGACAAAGCTTCAAGATAAATATGGTGTGTCCAAGATTTGTGGGGATGGTTGTTCTCCTCCACCTCCGGTCATATAGTCTTCTCAACTTCTTCTACTTCACCTACATGTGGTTTGCCACAAGGTAATGATATGGTGAGTAGTGTTGGTCATTGCAATGATGATAGTATGCTTATTGTGGATGATCCTTCATCACTATATTATTGCAATGCTCCTCTTTGGGCTTTAACACTTGAGCACTCCAAATGTTTCACATGCTTGTGTTGATAGTCCTTGCATATCATGTAGAAATTGCTTGACTAAATATCATGATGATATGCTTGCTATGTCTTGTTGCCATGATAAAAATGCATCTATTTCCTCGAATTGTTGTGCTAACAATGTAGAGGAAACTGAACACTCCATGGAACAAGATGTGGTGTTTAATGGTGCCTCAAGGGATCCTACATCATCATCTATTGCGTTTTGCCTTATGGCTAAGGCGTCAAAGGTATCTCCTACTTTGTACCCCAATATGTCTCTTTATGATGATGTTGATGCTAATGATGATGAGGATAATGATGAAGAGAATGATAATGTTGCCTCCTTAAAAATTAAGGGGGAAATGGTTTTTAAAGCTCTTCATAAAAATAAAATTGCTCGTTCCAACTTCATGGAAATTATGTCCATTGCTATTGAGAGCAAGAAATATATTGATGAGTTGGAATCTCGTCTTGAGGAGCATGAGGTCACCATTGATAAGATGGAAGGTCATGGGCGTGATTACGCTAATGAGATTGCAGACCTCTCTCAAGCTCTTGAACTTGAACAAACCACCAAGGAATCTCTTGAGGAGACTTTTGCTCTAGAATTGTCTAGGGTGAAGGAATCTACTGATAGAGCCCTTGAGGTGGCCAATGTTTTTGAAACTGAAAATGCTAAGCTTGAAGTTGCTCATGCTAGACTCCTTGAGGATTTTGAGCACCTCGAAAATGGCTCAAGGGTCATCAAGGGTGAGCTCACCAAACTCACCGAGTCTCATGCTCAACTTGAAGCTTCTTATTTAAAAGAGCATGCCAAGTTGCCTTCTCCTCTTGTTGTTAATGATGATGTTTGTGCTACTAATTCTATTACTTGTGAAGCATCCATTTTGAAGGAGAATGTTGAGCTACGGGCTCAACTTGAGGTGCTATCTCGCAATTATGGGAAATTGGAAGAAAGTCATGAAAAGCTCTCAAGCTCTCATGATGATCTTCTAGTATCCCATAGTGTGCTAAAGATAGCTCATGAGGCCATGATTGCTAAGGTAACATCTAGTGAGCCTCATGTGGATACTAGCACTACTTCTAGTCAAAATAGTATATTGCCATGTGCTAGTCCTTGTAATTCATCTACTCACAATGTTGGTACATCTTGTGATGAATTGCTTTCCTTACCTTGTTGCTCTAACGATGAAGCTTATACTTCCTCTAGTACTTGTGTTGAGACTAACCATGTAGAGGAAATCAAAGAGCTCAATGCCCAAGTCACTTCTTTGAAGAAAGACTTGAAAAAGTGTCATGAAGGGAAATCCGCACTCAACAATATCTTGAGTGTGCAAAAATCCCCCAATGACAAAGGTGGACTTGGATTCAACTCCAATAAGAAGAAGAAGTCCAACATGAACAAAAAGAAGGGCCAAGAACAAGTCAAGAATTCGCCAAGATTGTTTGCTTCAAGTGCAAAGTAGAAGGGCATCATGTTAGATCTTGCCCATTGAAGAAGAAGGCCATTAGTGTCAAGCAACAAGGGAAGAGGGCACAAGTTCAATCTCATGCTCAACCTCAAGTTGAAGAAATGCCACTTCCCAAGAAGACTCAAGCTAATGCTTCTCTTGTGGAAAAATCAAGTGAGAAGAAAGTGAAGAGTAGACGTTGCTACTTATGTCGTGAGAAAGGTCACGTCGCTTCTTCATGCACTAGTGGTAACTTATCCAACCCAATTATTATTGATGATATCTATTCTCTTGGGAAGGATAAGGTTGGCAATGTGTTTGCCAAGTTTGTTGGTACTCAAAGTGGTGTCAAGAAAAGAACCATTTGGGTAGCCAAGCCTATTGTGACTAACCTCTTAGGACCCAACTTGGTTGGGGACCAACAAGCTCAAACTTGATCAATAGGTGTTTTTGGAGGGCATTGGAGACTTGGCTACATTATGAAGAATTAAGGGGACTTCATCATTCTTTTTGTCACAAGCCAAGTCAATTGGATTATCAAGTTTCTATCTTATATCCAATGTGCCTCCTTATGTAACTTGTACTTAAATTGTTTACTTTGAAAGTTACTTGCCCCCTTGCATGTTTTGGTTTTGTTCCTTGCATGTGTTTGTATATGTTACGCTTCCAACTTGCTTATGCATGTTGGTGTGCACTTCATGTACGTGTGAGTTGTGTGTTGAGCCTTTGTGCATCTTCTTTGTATCTTAGTTGGCTCTTGTGAGAGATTAATGGAATATCCCATTATTGGGGAGTGATGTGCTTTGTGCACCTCACACTCCTATAAGTGTGTGTACATGAGGAATACCATCTAGTATTGATATTACAAGATTATCTAGTCACTATGTGGTATGTCTTCTCATGAGAAATTCAAATTCTAAATTGTCCATTAATTATCTCTTGTTGGATCCTCTTATTGCCTCTTGTTAAGTTTTCTTCATTGGTATCACATTATGGGGGAGTAATATGCTATGTATATTACTAGCCTAGAAAATGTGTACATTTGAGATATTGTCACCTAGTGTTGATATTGTGGATTATCTTGTTCCTAGGTGGCATGTTAGCTCTACAAGTTGCAATCTACTTGTGTGTGGTGTGAAGATGATGTTGGATATCCTTGTATCTACCACCGGGAATTTTTTTTCATCTACTTCTTGTCTTTTGACAATTGGTAGTCATTTATGTGTGGTAGAATTTATTGACCATCTTTACATTGGCTTTTGTTTTACTTGCCTTTTCTCTTGCCAAGGATTGTGTCAACTCACGTTGTCTTCCATACCACTTGTGGATCTTGTTTATTTCTTGTTCTTGTCTAGTGTTTTCTAGATATAGTGAAAGCGGTGATCCCACCTTGTGCATTTTGTATCCAAATACAAATCCTATATAATGCACAACTCGTGGGGGAGCTATTCTATTTTCTTCAGAACACTCTTCTTGTGATCCTTATCAAGTGTGTTTTGGTGGAAGGCAAGCCATTTCTTTTTGGTACTATGTGCCATCATGAAACTTTGTTGAGGGCTTGGTTTGTTTGGAACCATCCTCTCTTTGGGAGTTTGACATCTTTAGTTTAGTGTGTATCAATGGATATCTCATTCCTTGATGTATCTTTAATGATATCTTCCAAGTGATGATTTCTCCATTTAGTATCCTTTTCACTTGGAATTTCTTTGTCTTTTGGTTTCGGGTTTTGAAAGTATTGAGCATGCATGTTTACTTCATGTATTTCATTTGGCATGCTTTCTTTCTTTGACTCAATATATAGGGGAAACTCCACCTAGTCTCAATTTGGATGAGATGTGCATGAAATTCATTTTCATATCTATATGCACATATTTATGTGGAGTTTGTCCTATGTATTGGTGTTTCTAACTATTTGGTCCCGATGAGTTTGGGTACTGTTTAGTTTGTGTTGTTCTTCTAGGAACATTTGGAGATGCATTGGATGCTCGGCTCACTCACAAGGAAGGTGTTGTCACCATGTGCATATTGGAGTCAAACTAGGATGATCAATGAACTACTATCTACCTTCAATTGGTATCTACTACATCCTTCCAATGATATCTCGGTAACAAGTATCTATTCATGCTTTCCTCTCTTGCATTCAACCTTGTGTAGGCTGTATCTTGGCATGATATTCATTTCATATCTTGTGATACTTGTTTACTTTCTCAAAGCATCCCAACGATGATCTCTGTTGCTAGTTGTGATGCCCTTGATGGATGTGTGTTTGGACTTCATTTATATACAATAAGACCATATCTAGCCAAGTGCTATGCTTTCTAGCAAATATCTTATTGGTATATTTATGACTTCCTTGTGGATATCTTGTTCCTTCGTTGTGTAACTATTTCGGGTGTACATCCTTCTTTGTAGATATATATATATATCATCATGATTTTGTCTACATAGAACCTTATACACTTGAGAGAATTTACATCTCTAGTTGATATCCTTTCTTTCACGTCCACCTTGTCTTTCTTATGTTATTTCTTTGGTGGCTCCGTGAAAGCTTTTGCCTTGAGTGCGTGTCCTCTATCGTTGCATCTTGATGCACTCTTGTGTGGTGAAGATTATTTTCCTCATGCTTATCTTTACAAGGCTTTTGCCATCTTAATTGGCATCCCTCGTCTTGATGAGGCTTTCATCTTCTATCTTCACCACGGGTTGTCACAAGCATAAGTTCTTTATATGCTTATTAGTAAGCTTGTGAACCCATTTGCTAGTTGTGTGTGTGGGAATGATAGGCCTTGCACCGTGTGCCTCATTATTTCAAGACTATGTTGATGCTTAATGCTCATCCTAATTTTAGTCCTCTCAAGTGCTTCGCCATGACTCACACACATCATTTTGGTTGAGCCTATTCTTAAGTTGCCTCTTTTACATGTTGCTCAACCATGTGCTTGTTGCAAGCGCTAGGCTTTGTTTCCTATATGCTCACTTGCACTGGATGTGAGTTTCTATTCATTTTGGGGGAGCTATGATCCTATTTTGTGCACTTTGTATTCAAATACAAAAATTCTTATGTGTGCACAAATCATGGGGAGCTTCTCTAGTTTCTTTAGAACACTCCTTTGCGTTTATCATAATATCTTTATTCTTGTGGCATGTAGGATCATTGGTCTAGTTGGTTCAATTGATATCCGTTGATTGCTTGCTTCAATTGGTATCTTCTGATTGCTTGTGTCTCTCTTTGTTATGTCTTTGTGTCATATCTTTTTGTTGCAATCTTTGGGCCTCAATATAGTTTGTCTTCCTCCAAGTATTGGCAGTTGGATATGTGTATTGCATTCCACTCTCTTGTTGAGAAATACACAATTTATGGAGGAACACCTTTTATTAAGGCCTTCTCAGCTTTTCACCCATTTTGGCAATCGATGCCAATGGGGGAGGAGTTTCAGAGAGTTTTGTGGAGAAGTCTTCTGAGTTTTCTCCTTGCTTTGGTTTTGGTCCTAAGCATTTGCATCTCATTCTCCTGCATCATTGGTTGTTGCATTGCATTGTGATGCATAATTCCTTATATAAACTCTCTTGAAAGTGATTGTCATCAATTACCAAAATGGGGGAGATTAAAAGGACATGCGGTGCCCCCATGTGTGGTTTTGGTAATTGATGACATTCTCTATGGACTAATGGTTGCATCGAGTTATATTTGAAGGATGTTTCCATAGGCATTTCTTGAAGTCCATGTGTTGGTTCTGGAGTTTATGGGTTGACCAAGGTGCTATTAAGGAATTATCCAAAGATTGGTCATGTGAGTGTTGAGCTTATTGCAAGCATGTCTTGAAGAAGAAGATTGTGTGATCATTCATATTTACCTTCAAGACATCATCCAAATGAAGAGAGTTGGAAAGATTCAAGGTTGATCAAGACTAAGTCAAGAGTGAATCAAGTTGATCAACTCACAAAGCATAGAAGATGTACCGAGTGGGACCAAGTGTTCCCATGGTATGGTAAGCATTGTCCATTACGCTTTGTGTACTAACCCATGGTCTACGTGAGAGTTCTTTGTGGGGTTAGGTATGTTTCCATGGTCTTGCGTCAAGAGGAAGATCCCATACAACCCATGGAGGATGACATCAAGTGGCGATCGTCATCAAGTTTGCAGTGTGCAAGTTCAAGTGGAGCAACACAAAGAGTGGCTCACCCATAATGGAGTATGGGGGAGCAATCAAGTTTGAATCTTGCCATCCATTGTGGTGTCAATGGACTTGTGAAGATGTGCCGAAGAGTCGCTCACCCATAGTGGACTATGGGGGAGCAATCATCTAGTCTTCATCGAGCCAATGCAATCAGGAAAGGTGGTCCAACTTGAGGGAGTCAAGATCGTCATCATCTAGCTCAAGTGGACCATGTGCAAGGCAAAGGTTTGCCCTTGATAGGTTTTCTATTTTACCGGTCTCATGGTGGTAGTTGGGAGACCGGGTTATAGGATCGATAGCCGTACTATCAAGGGGGGCTCTCAAGTGAGTAGCTTGATCGTATCGTTCGTCGAGAGCTCAAACCATTGCATCCTTGCATCATGTTTCTTGGTTCTTGTTTGATTCTCTTTGTGAGTCTTAGAGCTTATGGTCATCTTTATGACAAGCTTGAGTTCATCGAAAACGGAGTTTGCATCGTCTTCTATGATGTTTTCGGTGTTGGAGGTTTTACGGTCTTCTCCGAGGAAGGGTTCTCACCATTTTCTTTTGGGCCTTTTCTCATTTGCTTATTATTGGTATTTCTTTCAAGATTGTGTTAGCCCTTGTCGCTAGCTTTCCAACAAACTTGGTTTCATCGAATTCGGAGTCCGTTTGCAAAAGTTGTGGCTGTTTTGGTGAAGGCTGCAGCGGTACTACCGCGACTAGAGCGGATGTAATTTTTACTACCGCTCTAGAGCGGTACTACTGTGGCTCCTGAGCGGTACTACCGCTCCAGAGCAGTACTACCGTGGCTCCTAAGCGGTAGTACCGCCCCGGACCAAAACTCGTGTTTTCTCTCTCGTTTGGGCTGTTTTGAGCGTGCTAAGCGGTAGTACCGCTCCTCCAAGCGGTAGTACCGCTTGTGCACGACCTGAGCACATAACGGTTGAATTCGGGAGGTCCTATAAAAGGGGGTCTTCTTCCCCATTGATCCTTATCCTTTGAGCTCGTGTTCTTCCCCCATTGTTGACCTTCTTCGAGCTTGCTAACTCTCAATCCTCCATGGATTCTTGCTAGTTTTGAGGAAAAAAGAGAGAGATCTAGATCCACATTTCCACCAATCACTTTCTCCTCTATGTGAGGGAACCCTTGGATCTTGATCTTGGAGTTCTTGGTGTTCTCCTTCTTGTTCTTCCTCTCATTTTCCTCCCTAGCATTAGTTGCTTTGGTGGGATTTGAGAGAGAAGGACTTGGCACTCCGTGTGCCCTTGCCATTGCATTTGGTGCATCGGTTTGAGTTCTCCACGGTGATATGTGGAAGTGAAGTTTGAGAAGCTTATTACTCTTGGGTGCTTGGTGCCCTTGAGCTTGTTTATCTTGGGTGCTTGGGCCCCTAGTCGGTTGGTGGTGTTCGAGCTCAATCATTGTGGTGTAAAGCTCCGGCAAGCGTCGGGTCTCCAATTAGGTTGTGGAGATCGCCCGAGCATTTTGACGGTACCGTGACCGCCCCAAGGGTTGCCAAAGTGTCTGGGTTCGGTGACCGCCCCCAAGGGTCGCCATTTGTACGGGTTCGGTGACCGCCCCCAAGGGTCGCCATTTGTACGGGTTCGGTGACCGCCCTCAAGGGTCCCATAGTGGAATCACGGCATCTTGCATTGTGCGAGGGCGTGAGGAGATTACGGTGGCCCTAGTGGCTTCTTGGGGAGCATTGTGCCTCCACACCGCTCCAAACGGAGATTAGCATCCGCAAGGGTGTGAACTTCGGGATACATCGTCGTCTCCGCGTGCCTCGGTTATCTCTTACCCGAGCCCCTTTACTTATGCACTTTACTTTGTGATAGTCATATTGTTCTTTGTCATATATCTTGCTATCTCATAGTTGCTTATATTGCTTAGCATAAGTTGTTGGTGCACATAGGTGAGCCTAGTTGTTTTAGGTTTTGTGCTTGACAAATTAACCGCTAGGTTTATTCCGCATTTGTTCAAGCCTAAACCGTAATTATTTTAAAACGCCTATTCACCCCCCCCCCTCTAGGCGACATCCTCGATCTTTCAAAAATTCCCTCTATAAGCTTTGTTTCCAAAACTATTCCTACCAACAAAATTCACATCCATAGATTCATTATTATTATCAAGAAAGGTAGATAAAGGCATATCATTGGGATCAAGAGGAGTATTTTTAGGAGCAAACATCTTCATAAGTTCGTCCATCTTTTCACTCAAAACATTGATTTCTTCTATAGCATGCACTTTCTTACTAGAAGATATTTCGGTGTGCCATTGAGAATAATTAGCCATAATATTATCAAGCAATTTGGTAGCATCCCCTAATGTAATTTCCATAAAAGTGCCTCCCGCGGCCAAATCTAAAAGATTTCTAGAATCAAAATTCAATTCGGCATAAAAATTTTGTATGATCATCCATAAATTCAAACCATGAGTAGGGCAATTGCGAAGCATTAATTTCATTCTTTCCCAAGATTGGGCAACATGCTCATGATCAAGTTGTTTAAAATTCATGATATCGTTCCTAAGAGTGATAATCTTAGCGGGAGGAAAATACTTAGAGATAAAAGCATCTTTGCACTTGTTCCAAGAATCAATACTATTTTTAGGCAAAGATGAAAACCAAACTTTAGCAAGATCTCTAAGTGAAAACGGAAATAACTTCAATTTGACAATATTGTTATCTGTATCTTTCTTCTTTTGCATATCACACAAATCAACAAAATTGTTTAGATGAGTAGCGGCATCTTCACTAGGAAGGCCGGCGAATTGATCTTTCATAACAAGATTCAACAAAGCGGTATTGATTTCACAAGACTCATCATTATTAAGAGGAGCAATCGGAGTACTAAGGAAATCATTATTATTGGTATTCGAGAAATCACACAATTTGGTATTATCTTGTGCCATGGCAACAAGTAATCCAACACACAAGCAAACAGAAAGGCAAAGGGAAAAAGGCAAACGGGAAAGAGAGGAGGAGATTGGGAAAGAGAGGGCAAATAAAACGGCAAGGGTGAAGTGGGGGAGAGGAAAACGAGAGGCAAATGTCAAATAATGTAATGCGAGAGATAGGGATTGCGATGGGTACTTGGTATGGTTGACTTGCTTGCGTGAGCCTCCCCGGCAACGGCGCCAGAAATTCTTCTTGCTACCTCTTGAGCACTGTGTTGGATTTCCCCGAAGAGGAGAGGATGATGTAGTAAAGTAGCGTAAGTATTTCCCTCAGTTTTTTAGAACCAAGGTATCAATCCAGTAGGAGACCACGCACAAGTCCCTCGTACCTACACAAAACGATAGCAACTCGCAACCAACGCTTAGGGGTTGTCAATCCCTTTACGGTCACTTACGAGAGTGAGATCTGATAGAGATAATATTTTTGGTATTTTTGATAGATAGATGCAAAGTAAAAAGCAAAAGCAAAGCAAATAAATAAAGTGATATAGATTGATATGATGAGAATAGACCCGGGGGCCATAGGTTTCACTAGTGGCTTCTCTCAAGAGCATAAGTATTCTACGGTGGGTGAACAAATTACTGTTGAGCATTTGACATAATTGAGCATAGTTATGAGTATATCTAGGCAATGATCATGTATATAGGCATCACGTCCAAAACAAGTAGATCGAAACGATTCTGCATCTACTACTATTACTCCACTCATCGACCGCTATCCAGCATGCATCTAGAGTATTAAGTAAAAACAGAGTAACGCCGTAAGCAAGATGACATGATGTAGAGGGATAAATTCATGCAATATGATAAAAACCCCATCTTGTTATCCTCGATGGCAACAATACAATACGTGCCTTGCAACTCTTTCTGTCACTGAGTAAGGACACCGCAAGATTGAACCCAAAGCTAAGCACTTCTCCCATTGCAAGAACTACCAATCTAGTTGGCCAAACCAAAAAGATAATTCAAAGAGACTTGCAAAGATAACTCAATCATACATAAAATAATTCAGAGAAGAATCAAATATTTTCCATAGATAATACTGGATCATAAACCCACAATTCATCGGTCTCAACAAACACACCGCAAAAAGAAGATTACATCGAATAGATCTCCACGAGAGAGGGGGAGAACATTGTATTGAGATCAAAAAAGAGAGAAGAAGCCATCTAGCTACTAGCTATGGACACAAAGGTCTGAAGTAAACTACTCACACTTCATCGGAGGGGCTATGGTGTTGATGTAGGAGCCCTCCATGGTGGATGCCCCCTCCGGCGGAGCTCCGGAACAGGCCCCAAGATGGGATCTCGTGGATACAGAAGGTTGCGGCGGTGGAATTAGTTTTTTGGCTCCTGTTCTGATCATTCGGGGATACGTAGGTATATATAGGAGGAAGGAGTCCGTCGGTGGATCTCCGAGGGGCCCACGAGGTAGGGGGGCGCGCCCAGGGGGGCGCGCCCTCCACCCTCGTGACCTCCTCAGAGACTTCTTGGAGTAGGGTCCAAGTCTCCTGGATCACGTTCGGTTGGAAAATCACGATCCCGAAGGTTTCATTCCGTTTGGACTTCGTTTGATATTCTGTTTCTTCGAAATACTAAAAAAAAGGCAAAAAACAACAATTTTGGGCTGGGCCTCCGATTAATAGGTTAGTCCCAAAAGTAATATAAAAGTGGAAAATAAAGCCCAATATAGTCCAAAACAGTAGATAAAGTAGCATGGAGCAATCAAAAATTATAGATACGTTGGAGACGTATCAGGGCACCATCAAAATCCGTTGAGACGACGCCTTATGAACTGTGGTTTGGCAAGAAACCAAAGTTGTCGTTTCTTAAAGTTTGGGGCTGCGATGCTTATGTGAAAAAGCTTCAACCTGATAAGCTCGAACCCAAATCGGAGAAATGTGTCTTCATAGGATACCCAAAGGAAACTGTTGGGTACACCTTCTATCACAGATCCGAAGGAAAGACATTTGTTGCAAAGAATGGATCCTTTCTAGAGAAGGAGTTTCTCTCGAAAGAAGTGAGTGGGAGGAAAGTAGAACTTGATGAGGTAACTGTACCTGCTCCTTTATTGGAAAATAGTTCATCACAGAAACCAGTTCCTGTGACGACTACACCAATAAGTGAGGAAGCTAATGATGATGATCATGAAACTTCAGAACAAGTTACTACAGAACCTCGTAGGTCAACCAGAGTAAGATCTGCACCAGAGTGGTACGGTAATCCTATTTTGGAGGTCATGTTACTTGACCATGGCGAACCTACGGACTATGAGGAAGTGATGATGAGCCCAGATTCCGCAAAAAGGCTTGAAGCCATGAAATCTGAGATAGGATCCATGTATGAGAACAAAGTGTGGACTTTGATTGACTTGCCCAATGATCGGTGAGTCATTAAGAATAAATGGATCTTCAAGAGGAAGACAGATGCTGATAGTAGTGTTACTATCTACAAAGCTCGACTTGTCGCAAAAGGTTTTCGACAAGTTCAAGGTGTTGACTACAATGAGATTTTCTCAACTGTAGCGATGCTTAAGTCTGTCCGAATCATGTTAGCAATTGCCACATTTTATGAAATCTGGCAAATGGATGTCAAAACTGCATTCCTTAATGGTTTTCTTAAAGAAGAGTTGTATATGATGCAACCAGAAGGTTTTGTCAATCCTAAAGGTGCTAACAAAATGTGCAAGCTCCAGCGATCCATCTATGGACTGGTGCAAGCATCTCAGAGTTGGAATATACGCTTTGATAAGTTGATCAAAGCATATAGTTTTATACAGACTTGCGGTGAAGCCTGTATTTACAATAAAGTGAGTGGGAGCACTACCGCCTTTCTGATAAATATATGTGAGTAACATATTGTTGATCAGAAATGATGTAGAGTTTTTCTAGAAAGCATAAAGGAGTATTTGAAAGGAGTTCTTTAAAAGAAAGACCTCAGTAAAGCTACTTACATATTGAGCATCAAGATCTATTGAGATAGATCAACATGCTTGATGAAATTTTCAATGAGTACATACCTTGACAAGATTTTGAAGTAGTTCAAAATGGAACAGTCAAAGAAAGAGTTCTTTCCTGTGTTGCAAAGGTATGAAATTGAGTAAGACTCAAATCCCGACCACGGCAGAAAATAGAAAGAGAATAAAAGTCATTCCCTATGCATCAGTCATAGGTTCTGTAAAAGTATGCCATGCTATGGACCAGACCTATTGTATACTCTGCCCTGGTTTGGCAAGGGAGTACAATAGTGATCTAGGAGTAGATCACTGGACATTGGTCAAAATTATCCTTAATGGAATAAGGATATGTTTCTCGATTATGGAGGTGGCAAAGGTTCGTCGTAAAGGGTTACGTTGATACAAGTTTTGGCATTGATCCAGATGACTCTAAGTCTTAATCTGGATACATATTGAAAGTGGGAGCAATTAGCTAGAGTAGCTCCGTGCAGAGCATTGTAGACATAGAATATTTGCAAAATACATACGACTCTGAATGTTACAGACCCGTTGACTAAACTTCTCTCACAAGCAAAACATGATCATACCTTAGTACTCTTTGGGTGTTAATCACATAGCGATGTGAACTAGATTATTGACTCTAATAAACCCTTTGTTGATCATATGACGATGTGAACTATGGGTATTAATCACATACAGATGTGAATATTGGTGTCAAATCACATGGCGATGTGAACTAGATTATTGACTCTAGTGCAAGTGGGAGACTGAAGGAAATATGCCCTAGAGGCAATAATAAAGTTATTATTTATTTCCTTATATCATGATAAATGTTTATTATTCATGCTAGAATTGTATTAACCGGAAACATAATACATGTGTGAATACATAGACAAACAGAGTGTCACTAGTATGCCTCTACTTGACTAGCTCGTGAATCAAAGATGGTTAAGTTTCCTAACCATAGACATGAGTTGTCATTTGATTAACGAGATCACATCATTAGTAGAATGATGTGATTGACATGACCCATTCCGTTAGCTTAGCACTTGATCGTTTAGTATGTTGCTATTGCTTTCTTCATGACTTATACATGTTCTTACAACTTTGGGTTTCGATGACAGTTTAAGGGTCCGCACGCTTAAGGTTTCGATGACAGTTATATTATGAGTTTATGTATTTTGATGTACCGAAGGTTGTTCGGAGTCCCTGATGTGATCACGGACATGACGAGGAGTCTTGAAATGGTCGAGACATAAAGATCGATATATTGGACGACTATATTTGGAAACCGGAAAGGTTCCGGGTGAGATTGGGACTATACCGGAGCTCCGGGAGGTTATCGGAACCCCCCGGTAGGTATATGGGCCTTATTGGGCCTTAGTTGAAAGGAGGGAGAAGGAGCAAAGGAGGGGGCGCCCCCCAAGCCCAATCCAAATTGGGAGGGGGGCCGGCCCCCCTTTCCTTCTTTCCTCCCCTCTCTTCCTTCCCTCTCCTACTCCTAATAGGAAAGGGGGGCCAAACCTACTTGGAGTAGGATTGCCCCCCTAGGGCGCTCTCCCCCTTGGCCGGCCCCCTCCTCCTCCCCCCTTTATATACGAAGGAGGGGGCACCCCATAGACACACAAGTTGATCTTCGTGATCGTTCCTTAGCCGTGTGCGGTGCCCCCCTCCACCATATTCCACCTCGGTCATATCGTAGCGGTGCTTAGGCGAAGCCCTGCATCGGTAGAACATCATCACCGTCACCATGCCGTCGTGCTGACGGAACTCATCCCTGACACTTTGCTGGATCGGAGTCCGGGGATCGTCATTGAGCTGAACGTGTGCTGAACTCGAAGGCGTCGTACGTTCGGTACTTGGATCGGTCGGATCATGAAGACGCACGACTACATCAACCGCGTTGTTCTAACACTTCTGCTTTCGGTCTACGAGGGTACGTGGACACACTCTCCCCTCTCGTTGCTATGCATTACCATGATCTTGCGTGTGCGTAGGAATTTTTTTGAAATTACTACGTTCCCCAACACCTCTTTGATCCCCTCTTAAGTGTCGGATCCCTACAACTCAAGAACAATTAAGAAAAGCTATGCTTGTCTCCATTGTCGCACATGTCTTGAGTCATAATCATTTTTTGGGGGAGGGGGATATGTTCCACACACAATGTGCCGCTGAGGACTAAAAGTTGTATATTTACTTAGCAAACATACTAGTCCCTGATAAATGTGTGTCATCAATACTAAAACGTGGTTAAAGGCACAACTACACTCTGAGAGAGCTGGTCGAGTGGGTGTGTTGTCCGATGGAGCCTTTTGCATTCCTGGTATCCCAAATCTCCCCGAGAATGAGTGGGATGACGAATGACACACGTGTGATCAAGACTTGTGGGAAGAGCACAATCCCATATGTCATCAATCCTGCCCGAGTTGAAGGATGTCAAGTTTTTACCCCAATCTTGTCAAAGAGCGCGAGGAGGGAGGAGGTGTAGAAATAGGTGGTTGGTGTCTTCACTATCGTGGTCCCAATGAGGGTGGGCGAAGGTGGTGGAGACATGCTTCGGTGGAGGTTGGCCGGCAATTTAGGCGTTAACGAAAGAGCAACCAAACCAAGATCTTGACCTTGTTTAGAACTACTGTCTTCTAGATGTATTTGCCATGTAGGTCATCACCATCTTTGAGCATGAGTAAATCTTAGGCGCCTTTGGAGGAGAAGCCTCCCCTCGTCGAGGAACCACTGGTTGGGTTCGGTCGACGGCATGAAGTCATGAAACAAAGATAACAAGGAAACCAATTCTTGCGAAAGAGACAAGCTTACATGATTCCACAAGTTAGATTCTACAATGGTACACAAAAATGAGGCCACCCTGACGTGTTGTTTGGTGGAGTGTGAGTATAGATTGGGGAAGGCAACTGCAAGGGGGTTTGGTATAACTAGCCAACCAGGCGTCGAGCTAACAGTAAGTGTTGTGACGTTATTAGTGAGGACAAAGGAGGTTTTTTTTGTAGTGGAGGAGCTTTTTGGTTGATAATTTTGCACAAAAACGAGTTGCTCGGTGAAATGAAGACGTTAATTTGTGGTAGATTTACCTAGTCCAGTCAGGGGAGCTAGTAGGCAAGAGTGATTTAACGACGAACTTCATTAACATGTAATTGTTTTGTTGATGCCATTTTTTTAATACCCAAACCATCAAACCTTTTCAGTTTGCAAACATTGTTCCAAGAAATTAGTCACTCAAAAGAAGGTGTGACGAAAGGCATTGATAGTTTTTAACACTTCCGTAGGGATCTTGAAGACAAACATAAAGTAGATAGCTAGGGAATTGATGATTGGAGATAGGAAAATGAGCCTGCGACTCTTGGATAGGAGCTTGGCCCGCCAACATACTTGGAACTTATGACATCTTTCCATGATAGGAAGTAAGACATTAGGTGATAGTCTTACTGGCAATAGTGGTAGCCCTAGGTAAATTGGGGGGGGGGGGGTTGAACGGAGGAGATCGGGTATTGTACAATAGTAGCTTTGGTGGTTGCCTGATTCATGGGTTAGTGCAAGGGTGCAGATGTGTTCTTTTAGAAGTTGATGGCAAGCGCAAAGTCATTGAGTATGCTTTTTTTAGTAAAGAAGCTACAACAGTGGAGGCATCGGTGATGATAAGGGTGTCATCCACGTATTATACTGTAGTGGGTGAAACGTGGGTGTAGTTGGATGGTGCAGTATGAGTGATTTTATTTGTCTGATTAATTGATGTAGAAGGTCTGTAACTATGAGGAAGAGAAAAGGAAAAGGGAGTCTCCTTCTCTTAGCCCGCCTTTTAGGTTAATCCAAACGCTTGGCACCCCGTTAAGTAGAAAGGCAGTCTTGCAAGTGGAAAAGATGTTATTTACGTGACCCATTTGATTCAAAAGAACCATTATGATTCTTATTCCTTGTAGATTTTCCTACTGAAATATTTTTGTGTAAGAATCCTATGATTTTCTTAGGACACGAATATCTAGATTTTTAGGCATGACAAATCAAACGTTTTTCATCACAAATTATATTTGACGAGGATGACAAGTTTAGTCGATGAGCATGTCAAATTCAGCTCAGTTTATTTTTTGGTCAAAAATTTGCCGTGCTTGCACACTAAATTTGCCATCATCACGTTAATATAAATTGCCATGAAAAGTCGAATTTGTCATATGCCTACAAATCCGACGTCAGATTTTTTATCGTTTTTGTTTTCTTATATAGACCACTGTGCATCGGAAGGGGCGTTTTGGCTCCCGGATGAATAGTAAATTTAAAAAAAATACAAAAAATTCTATTTTTTTCTGTAGATGTTCTTGTTAGTGTCGCAAGCATGCTTGACAAATTTCATGCGAAAAGGAGCAACAATGTTTCGTCGGTGAAAAAAAAAACAAAATTGGGGTGACATTTGGTCTTCAATTTGTTTTTTGTTTTTTTTCTTGCACAGACCAAAATGCTTAACCTTTTTGCCTCAAAATTTGCATGTGGCATTTGGATGTGACTAAGATACCATAACATTTTGTATTGATATTTTTAAAATTATTTATGGTCCCGGGAGCCAAATTGAATTTTCGACTGTGCATGTAATTATATATATAAAAAAGGAAAAATATCCATTTGAGTTTACATTCTGGATTTTTTGTATATATGATGACTATGGCAAACCTCTATTCACTCAAAATTAGTCTTGTGTTTATACCCTTTGTATGACCAAACAACTTTCATTATGTTTTCAGTCTACATAGAATCATCTCATGAGGTTCATGACATCTAATTTCTCAGTGGCAAACCATTGATTGTTGCATCTCTTTCATGAAAGAAATCCGGCCAAAACATGATCCATTTCCTTATCCCCACGAATCCAGCGGCGGCATAAACCAGCTCCCCGCACCCGTCCTCGCCCGCTTTCCCTCCCTTTGACTCCTCCCACCACCAAAACCGCGGGCCGCATCCCGCGCCGCCCACCGGCGGCAGAGCCACCGCCGCTTAATAAACCCCCGCGACCGGCGCACACCAACCCCCACCCAGCCATGGCGTCCTCTCTCCTCACCACCCCGTCCCAGACCCTCGCCCTCACGCCCGCCGCGGCGCGCGCCCGCGGGCCCTCCCCGCCGGGGGCGGCCCAGGTGTCCTTCTCCTCGGCCCGCCTCCCCGGCCGCCGCGCGCTGCGCGTGCGCGCGTCGGTCGCGATCGAGAAGGAGGTGCCGGAGAACGAGGCGCCGACGACGTTCCTGCGGGAGGACGGCTCCGGGGCCGGGTCCGGGTCCGTGCGCGAGCGGTTCGAGGGCATGATCCGGCGGGTGCAGGGGGAGATCTGCGCCGCGCTCGAGGAGGCCGACGGCAGCGGGAAGCGGTTCGTGGAGGACGTCTGGTCGCGCCCCGGGGGCGGCGGGGGCATCAGCCGGGTGCTCCAGGACGGGAACGTGTTCGAGAAGGCCGGGGTGAACGTGTCGGTCGTGTACGGGGTCATGCCCCCGGACGCCTACCGCGCGGCCAAGGGGGCCGCGAAGAACGGGGCGGCCGATGGGCACAAGGCTGGGCCGGTGCCCTTCTTTGCGGCTGGCATCAGCTCGGTAAGAGCTTGTTTCCTTGTGCATTGACATGAAAAGTTCGATCTGCTTTGAATTAGGATGTAATGTCCCAGTTTTGGACATTATAATGCCTTGCAATTTTTAGGATGTGTAACCAGAAGTGTGTTTATGTGTGGTACATTGTAGTTGCATGTATAACTTATTTGGCCTTTAGACAATAGGGTGTGTGCAAACTGTCAGCAGATCATCGAAGCCTGTTCTCTGCAGCTTGACAACAAGTGTCTAGACTCTTTGCATTTCTGATGCCATGAACCTATTTTATCTTCATCGTGTCCATAGCACTCAAATATTTCATCAAATCTGCAGAGTTAAGTGTGCGGTGAGTGAACTGCAGTTATGCGGCTTATCTATTTACTGCTACTACTTTAAAAACATAAGTCCAGGACAGTATTTGCTTCTCAGAGATGAGTCTTGTTGATATCAAATGGATCTGATCATTTTAGAAGTTTAGTGGTAACTGTTGCATTTAGGCAGTGGTACCCTGAATTAGGGGTGTGTTTCGCCATTTTATCATTTTTGCATTTCAAGCACTGGTCCGTTAATCATTTGTCTCCTATCAATTTCTTTTGCTAAGATTGTCTGTTAGTTCAACACTTTTTAGTATTATACCATATTTGGGGTGTATTAATGGTTGATTGTTTATACTTTCAGGTTCTTCATCCCAAGAACCCATTTGCTCCAACATTACATTTCAACTATCGTTATTTTGAAACAGATGCACCAAAAGGTATTTCTGCTAAGCAAATTTCGAAATATCATTTTGTAATTTATGCAGCGTCATTTCATCCTATATTTTTGATCATTATCCAAGGTCATCATCTAATTTTCTGCCTGCAATTTTTGATATGTACACCAGTTCATGTATAATACACAGCAATTACACTCTTAGAATTTTGCTTTATGATAATGTACAAGATTAGACTCCTGAAATACCTGTATTGGAACTCAGCATAATTACTAATACTATGGTGTCTAAATTCAAATTTTAAGCATGGCCATCGCTGTTAAATTTTTAGAATTAATTGACATTTAGTTTAAGTCACTCAAATGTTCTTCATTGTTAGGAACTGTGATCTTTAATACTCAATAGGCTATAATTTCCAACTGTAGATGTACCTGGTGCACCAAGGTCATGGTGGTTTGGAGGTGGTACTGATTTGACTCCTTCCTATCTCATCGAAGAGGATGTGAAGCATTTTCATTCTGTATGTCAACACTTCCTACACCTTTCATATCTATGCATCCTACTCATAGGGTCCCCAACCCACTTCTGATCATAGTAGTAGTGTCATGCTATCTGGGCTCCTTTCTAATTATTATTTCTAACGCTATACCTATTTCTGAATTAATTGTTGTTTTATCTATCTTAAATCCTGTATTACACATGCTTAATAAATCAAACGGGTTGTTTTTGACTTGTTATGGCACAATTTGTTTTTTATTCACACAGAGAGAAACACCTTACAGTCCTATATTTGGCAATCCAACCTATTAGGCATAAGACAGACCACCTTCATCTTCTTGAACCCATATTTGCACAATTGTATATGTGATTGCTGGCTTGATAGGGAGTGATGCCTTAATGGGCAAGAATCTTGTATGATGTTGTTAACCTTGGGAAGAATTAGAATAGCAGAAACTGAAGAGAGTGCATGCTAATTTATGTTGATTTCGGCACTCTTGACAGTGATACACTTCAGATGGCGAACCTGTGTGTGGAATATAACTCATTTTGATGTTTTGCTGTCTGATTTCAGGTTCAAAAACAAGCTTGTGATAAGTTCGATCCAAGTTTTTACCCAAGATTCAAAAAATGGTGCGATGATTATTTCTATATTAAGGTATGATGAGTTTTTAACTTGGTGTGATATTCTTCAATTGTATAATGTAGAGAATTTGATGGATGTTCTTCTGCAATTACCCGAGTTTATTACAAAAGCATCTGTCGTTTGACGACTTGGTAAGAACAACTACAGTTTTTCCTGTAAAAAAATTCAAATATTGATAATGTTGACTTCGTAATTATATCGGGTAATTGGTAATCCTGGAATTGAGATTTTGTTTGTTATCAGCCCGGTAGACTCTTGGTAAACTATTAATGCTTGAAGGTTCCAGTGCTCATAGTTTGTCTTACAATACAGCACCGGAATGAGAGACGTGGGCTTGGCGGAATATTTTTTGATGATCTTAATGATTATGACCAAGACATGCTTCTGAACTTCGCTACAGGTAAAATTCCCTAGTCCTTGTATTTGTATGATGAACAAAAAATTAAGTGTATTATATTGAAGTAGGTTGGTGTACTGGTTCCTGGTCAACTTGCAGGGCTCCATAATTTTGTACATTGTTCCTCTCTTTTTTTTTTCATTAGTCCGGCGAACAAAAGGAGAAACTGCTCTGAATTGTAGGCCTATAGCTATGAGCTATAATAACAAGACTTATTTGCCTTTCCTTTCTGCAGAGTGTGCCGGTTCTGTAATTCCTGCATACATACCCATCATAGAACGTCGCAAAGACACTCCATTTAATGAGGAGCAGAAGGCATGGCAGCAAGTGCGGAGAGGTCGCTACGTGGAGTTCAACCTTGTAAGCAAGCTTACATGAACACAATCAGAAGTGGTAGTCTTGCTGCGGTTTCTTTCTTTGGTTTTGATTGATGTTTCCTCTGAAGGTTTATGATCGTGGCACCACATTTGGACTCAAGACTGGGGGAAGGATCGAGAGTATACTCGTCTCTCTACCACTCACAGCACGATGGGAGTATGACCATGTAAGCTAAAATTTCCCTATTTCCTTTTCCACTTACAAGCTCAATATGTAGCATCGAAACTGTTTCATTTTTATTTATTTTTTGCGTTAGAATGTTTTGTTTTCAGATAGTGGTACTGTACTGTCTGAATTGTTAAAAGTTCAATCATTGATCTCAAGGCCCTGCAAGCTGGCTAACATGTCATTTCGTTTGCAGAAACCTGAGGAAGGGAGCGAAGAGTGGAAGCTTCTCGACGCGTGCATAAACCCAAAGGAGTGGCTCTGATTAGCTGAGGTTGTTTGTTCTTTCAGTCTTTTTGTTAGTATTTCTCACTCTGTAGCCTTGAGATGCCTGGCCATGTGTAGTTCCTTTTTTGTTGTGTAGAGCTTTTGATAAGCACATGAAGGTGTAACAACGGTTTAGTTCCATCAAGCTTTGTAGCTGCTGTACCTGTTTCCTTCCGAGATGAATGAAGGATAAACCGTTGAGTTGGAATTGTCCTTGCTACTCTTTGTACTGAAATCTTGGCTCTCCAACATACCTCTCTTAATGATATTACTAGAGCTATTCTTCAATCTTGTGTCCAAACAGAGGAGCCATTCTTCAATTTGGGCATTCTGGTGCTACTATCCAACGTGCAATTTTTCCTGATGGATAATCTGGAAAGCTCACAAGGATGAATTGTCCAACAGGAAGAGCAGCTCTCCCCTAGATGTCCGACATGCCGCCTAAGCTGTGACGAGCAGAACATGTCTTGCCAGGTCCATCAGCATCGCTTCTGATCTTTTTCCACTGTGTCAATCGACAACATCCAGCCGTTTGGAACACGAGCCTTCCAAAAAAATGCAATTCCAACTCTATCTGAATCCAACTTTCTCTGAAACTGAACCCTACTCTCTAAATCACACAACACCCCTGTACCCGCTCTCTCTGAACATCTGCAATCTGGCGACCCCCGTTACCCACACGATCGTTCGAGACGCTGAGCACCTCCCAATAAATATCTAATTTTGTTTAATAACACTAAATTTTACTAAGAAAACTGATCTTGTAAAGACTAGTGGTGCGCATGCCATTAGCATGCATTTCCAAACCTGAGGCCGAGTGCGCAGAGGCGTGAGTGCAGTATGGGTTCACAGTTACGAAAATGCATTCCCTTCCTTCACTCGGAATTTATACATAAAAAAGAGGCGGTACAACCCAACATGCATAAAGCTTATGATTCTTTTTCTTGACAAAGTATATCAAAGGCCATACCGGCAAAGCTTTCTTGGGAAGTTAAGGTAAAAAAAAAAAACTACTAGTACAAAGTATCCATTGCTGCACCACAAGTAGCGACATATCCGAGTACAGATTAGTCACGAGTCACGACCACGAACTTTGTACATGAACGACAAGTAGCTAAACTTGGAACAAATCGCACAAACATGCGTGCGCTGGCAACACATGTGTACCTGCACTGTCACACACTCACACTCTCACACCAGAGAAAACCACCCACCATCACATGACACGCACCAGCGTCCCCAATTGCCTTGTGTCCAAGCAATTCCCTCTCCTATATACACGCACAGTGACACCCCCTTGTGGCCTCACACTCCTGCCACTCTCCACCGGTCGGTCCTCCTACGCAGTACGATCCCAGAGCAAGTGTGCCGGCCGGGGAGGAGACATGGCGGACTGGGCCCCGGTGTTCATCGCGCTGGTGCTCTTCGTCCTCCTCTCGCCGGGGCTGCTCTTCCAGGTCCCCGGCAAGAACAGGTTCCTCGAGTTCGGCAACAAGCAGACCAGCGGCGTCTCCGTGCTCTTCCACGCCGTCATCTACTTCGCCCTCATCTCCATCTTCACCCTCGCCGTCCGCGTCCACGTCATCCTTGGTTGACCGGCATGGCAGACGCCGGAAACTATATCTTGAATTTTCATGTACACTACTACTCCTACTTGTGATGATCCGACGCGTGCGATATTTAATGTCTCTTAACATGAGGTTTACTAGCAACTAGAGGAACAGTCGTGACCCGGTCGTCATATCTTTGTTTGGCCTTTTTTTGTTGCAGGGGTATGTTGTCAAGTGCAAGAAGCATCCTTGCTTGTAATGGCGTAATTGATATTGCAACATTGTTTGTGTGACTTGTGCCAGATTGATATTACAATGTTGCAATCCGGAGTCGCCCGTTCTCTGCATGTGCCATCTGTCACCTAGTCCAGTTCGATATTTCCTAGTAAAAATAAATAAATCTGGTGTGGTATTGTATGACCATGTCTTTCAAACCTTGTAGACTCATTGTTTCAGTTATTGATGATATATTGGTGCAGAAGGCAAACGACAAGACAACATCAGATAGTACAATGCACAATGTGTTGGAAAATTTGGCAATTTCATGATTAATTCTACAGTATAAATCATGATTAAAACAGTTATTAGCGTGCATAACTCTAGCATACCAGATGAGCAGAACAACATGAACAGCAATATCGCACACGCAATAATAGACATAATAAATGACTGGATCAGATCACGACACACATATTGATCGGTTACAGATGAAGTACAGTGGTTGTGGTAGAGGCAGATGCTGGTGACGACGGCGCACAATAGCACCTGACTTTGGAGGTAGACGACCCATGGTGAAGAACACGAGCAATCGCGTGAATCGCTTCACAAAAACCTAATTTGCCCTCTCATGGTGCAAGATCGCATGGGCAAGAGGTTCTCGAGACCTGTTCCCCTACTGGCTGGTGCACGCCGGTGCTCATGATGGAGTAGATTACGGTGGTGGCGCAAACATCAAGAGGAGGCAAAAACTCTAACTTGATTTCGGTGTGTATTTGACGGTGGGGAGAACCCACCACATAAGGTGGTCTCACATCACCTCCACCAGCGGTATGAGACTAAAGATTTGCATCACATCTTGCCATTTATTCATGGGCCTTTGGGATTTACTTTGGATTTTCCGGAAATGCACATGGCCAAGCCATTAATTCTAACACAATGGCCTAGGTGCAAACAGTGGACATCTTTAAAACTTATTTGCCAGTAAATTTTGATACTCATTCCGATCCATATTACTTGTCGCTTAAACAGAATTATTTAGCACTAAAATAAGTCTAGATGCATTCGTTTGAGAGACAAGTAATATGGATTGGACGGAGTATATAATATTTCCTCAAATAAAAAATACGAGCTTCCATGTAGTTAGGACTTCTATTAGAATAAAAGATTAACAGACAGCTCTACCTAAAAGCATCTACAGCCGGACTCCTCAAATCCGCCTCAAACGCCCGGGCGAACGGCCTGATCACTGACCGGTCACAAAAAATAGAACGAGACGGACGCCTCAAACCGGCCTCAAATATCCGGGCTGACGTGGCACCCCTCATATCCAGCCCAAATATGGGGTGGCCCGGGCACGCCCGGGCGCGTCCGAGGACCACGCACGCTGCAATGGTCCTACTTGCAGCCACTGAAGCTCCTTCCTCTCTCATCTGTGCATCCAAATTTTAGTCCCACATCGCCGTGCAAGGCGGACGCCGACCGGCTTAAATAGCCGCACCGACGGATGGTGGCAAGCTTCTCTGTTGTTGCATAGGTCAATCAATTCTTACTATGTGAATGAGATAGCTTGATACTAGATTGCATTTCATCAATTCAAGATTGTTCATCGAGTGTCAAGTTCGTCTCCTTCATATACGCTGATAGCCCTCCTGCAATGACAGTACTTTTTTTTAATTTTCTTCAGCGAGTTTTATCAACACATTGTGATTCAAAAAAAATCCAGCACTGACATTATTATTTCCATTGTCAAGCAGATAGACCCTGACTATGAATCTTCTAGGTCGATAAGCATAGAAGATTCATAGTGACAGGCTATCTTCTTAATAAAGGATGCAATGATGTCAGAAGCTTATCGCTCTTGGATAAGCCGGTTATTTAAGCCGGTCGACTAGCTCGTCACGCAGCGTGGTGGGACTAATACGGATGTGAAAAGTATGAGCAATTTTTGGTGTGTTTTGACAGCCCCGTCGGAGACGAACGTGATGATCGACGTGCATGGCCCTGCATGTAATAATTGTTTTGAAAATAAGATATGTGGTTGCAAATGGTATAATTTGAGGCCCGCCTGGTCATTGTCTGCGGGCGCATCCACGAACAGTTGAGGGTCCAAATTTACAGTCTGCGACTGTAGATGCTTTAAGTCTGCCAGACCCAAAAACACATGCGCGTCAGCTCTTTCAAAAGTAGGAGCTGATACAGAGGATGATCTGCACGCACGTTCGAATTATTAACAAACAACCTATTGGCTTCAAAAGAAATTTACTACGTCCGTCCGGAACTAGCCGTCGCTGAAATGAGTGTATCTCAGCGATGGTTAATTCCGGACGGAGATCATATTTATAGGCACAAAAAGTTGTAACATGTCGCGACATATCTGAGTATGGATTAGTCACACGACCAAACACTCATTTCAGCAACGGTTAATTCCGGACGGAGATCATATTTCTAGCCACAAGTCGCAACAAATCCAAGTATAGACTAGTCACACGACCAATTTTGTACATGAATCACATAACCAGGAGCTAAACTCGGGACAAAGTATAACAAGCCGCACAAACATTGTGCGGTACCGATGGCAGCACATTAGAGAAACCCCCCACACCATGATCAACCATCCACACCATCACATGAGACAGCATGTGCCTCCCACCCACCCACCTCCCCAGTTGCTTCGTGTCCCAGTCATTTTCCTCACCTAAAGGCGACATATACACGGCCTCACCACCTCGTGGCCTCACACTCCTTCCACGCTCCACTGGTCCTACTATCACAGATCAGAGAGGAGGTAGGTAGCCAGGACATGGCGGACTGGGCCCCGGTGTTCGTCGGGCTGGCGCTATTCATCCTCCTCTCGCCGGGGCTGCTGTTCCAGATCCCCGGCAAGGGCAGGATCGTGGACTTCGGCGGCTTCCAGACCAGCGGCGCCTCCATGCTCGTCCACGCCGTCATCTACTTCGCCCTCATCACCATCTTGCTCCTCGCCGTCCGCGTCCAAGTCTTCCTTGGTTGACCAGCAGCTGCTTCCTTATCATTTCCAAGCCTCTCGTCTCCCGATTTTGCTTGTAGAGGGGCACCGGCGCGCAGTATGATGTTCATTGGGAGATTTGGTTATCTGCTAGTATTTTCTCAAGAATGTATAGTTTGAGTTTTCTTGTACACTGCTTCTGATGGTCCACGGTCCACGGAGTATGTATGTGTATTGTTCTTGTATTTTTGGCCAATTGGTGGCATTATTAATTTAAAGCCGGACTCGTCTCAAACCTTCATTCCAGAAAATACTATGGAGGCCCCGAGGCAACATAATCATGGGCCCTTGTTCACACACAAAAAAATAATTAAAATGTCTATAAACTTTTTAACTGATTTTAGTTTAAAGTTTTGAACATAATATCGGTCGCCTCGAGTTCTAGTACAAGCATAAAGAACACGAGCTACTAAATGATGAAAAGTCAATTTGAGTAAGTATAGTATTCGATTTTTTTAAAGTTTTGCGACTGTGGGCCATGCACATTCTAGTATTAGCTGGCACAAAATGAAATATAGGTTATTTATACAAATGCATATGTGCTGGTCACTGCAAATGAACAAAAGAATGGCACCGGGAGGTCCAAAAGTTGTGATTAGGGGAGGCTAGTGACGATGGCCGTGCGAGAGCGGCCTCCAAGGACGAGGAGAAAGATCAAGCACAAACATACCCTCATAGCCTTACATATATGGATAAAAGTAATGGACATACATTTTTTTCTTTCTAAAAATAGCCACCTAATCAACGAATAGGTATGATTCAGTACCACTCTCCTACAAATAGTAAACCGTAAAATGCCTCCCCATTGGAATGTCCTTGTTGGTATTATTTGTATTGAAGCCGATCCTACTACTCTTTGAACCAAGCTGCCCTTTTAAAGTCATACTCACTTGCACGGCCAAAGGCCCTCCCTGGTCGGAGCGTCCTCTCTTTCCGGTGATACCGTGCCACCATAGTTTGAGATGCAAAGTTTGTTTGGGAAGGCCATCATGGCTAGATTTATTAATGTTATGCAACATTTACATCATCCACAAGTTTCCCTAGCAAGCAACTAGGGTGGTCATTGTCCCACAAATAGGAAATTTTATCGCGATAACTAAAGCTAGCTAGCTCATGATCTACACCTTTAGCTTCTCATTGACATTGCACAAATTTGACCTTCCCAATTCCCATAGCCACATGGACACATTCCGCATAGATAGTTGCTACAAGATCCCACTACCGAGTTTGCCATGTACATACCAAAACCACTATATCTCAAAAAGTTTCTGCCTCCAGGTTTACCCACTTGTGTGAAAGTGACTTCTTGATCAGCTGGATGGCAACACGTGTATTATTTTGGTAGAGTACCGTGTAGAATCACGCGGTGGATGTAGGCCTTCGATTAAAATTTTGTTAACTGATTCACATTTTTCCGTGTGCACTTGGGGTATCTTCAGCGGTTTTGGTTCAGATGATTGTTTGATCTTGAAAGCAACCTATGGGCGTTTGGGCTGTTGACGCGTGCATTTTTTTGGGATGTGGCTATATACAAATGCATGTGTGGGCGTATATGCATCAGCTAAAATTTTTGAACGTGCTTGCTTTATTGCCGTGTGCTTCTAGCCGTTTATGTTGTAATTAAGTCGGCCATGCGGTGTGTTGGTTTCCACTTTTGCTTTCATCGTCGGGAACAGACAAGAAACAAGCAAATCGATGCTCAGCAAAGGAACGTGGGCAAATCAGTCACCGCATGCATGCAGACCAATCGGAACACATTGCTTGGATATGCGGCCGACCAATAGCAGTCTGACGAAGCGGTGATCGCGGGATGGGCAACTAAGTCCAGTTACAAGGCACATGCGCAGGCAACGGGACGGGCAATTACATCCAGTTACAAGACGACAGAGGGATATGGCCAAGACAGCCACCACATGGTTCGGGCGCGATTCTAGGCCAGATACGGGACATTCCTTCTGTCTCCCTCACATGTGCGCTGCATGCTTCCCGTCCAATCCACCGCTTTCGTTGCTTTCTTATCTGCCTCACTGCTTACTTCTCCTTCCTTATCTCTTCTTCTTCTGGATGCCTCTGCGGCTTACCGCCCTTGATGATCGAGGTGTTTTTCGGAAGATTCCGGTTGAATCGTCCACCGCCATAAGCATCTATAAATCTCTCCTTCCTCTTCTCTGTGGTCATCACTCGCTTTCACATCTCAACCGAAGCACCACCGAGAAATAGCGTCGGCGCAGAACATCGAGCCTCTCTCCGCTTCTCTCATGTGGGATGGAAAGGAGCTTCGTTTACCGCCTCGCCGAGCATGCCCCTCCCTCCTAGGCTCCTCCTTTCTTTGACGTGCAGTATGGAGCAAGCTCGGCCATCGCGAGCTGTGGAGCCGCGCTCCAAGGTTCAGAGTGGCTTCCCGCGGGCTATCCCCACACCGCACCTCTGAGCTTGCCGAGGAGGAGTTGCGTCCAGCCTCCGTCGCTGCTACTCCGCCGATCGAGAAACGACATCATTGTCGCTACCATGTGGAGGTTGTCGACGTCCACCATGGGACGACGAGGTGTTCGACGGCCGACGGGCATGCCAGCGAGCTGGTTCCACTTGGACGCCTCAAAGGCATGGGTGACTGCTGCCGACGTGTCCTGGCGTCACGGGACGCGATCGCTTGTCCTGGAGAAATCGGTGACGGTGCACGAGATTGGCCACCTGTTTGGATCGGTCACTTCTCGGTGATAGTAAAAAAATGTATGAAAGAAGGAAAAAATTATTAACTACATGTATATAATTCCGACTATTTGCGACTCTTTACTACTTCATCATAGGAGCTAATCCAATGGGAGGCTACACCAGATGATCTAATCTGGCAATGACTCGCACCACGTTCGGCATAAATCATCCCTACTAGAGATGTGTCATCGTGTATTTCTCTGTTTGTTCACATGCATCATCCTCCCATCTTTTTTTCTCTACATCCATAGTTTTTCATGCAATCATCTGGCATCCAAAAATAACAACACTTATTACAAAGAAGAAACATAATCCATATAACCGCACCGTATCGACGGGCGCGGCGTGCCGCCGCACGGGGGTAAGCTAGTTTTTTATGAGACAAGACTTTCAACACCCCGATGCCCCTACATCTTCTATGAACAGTAAATTAAAAAAATAAAAAAATAAATAAATAAATAAAATCTGAAACTTTGGAAATCAAAGATGATCAAACATTCAATGTTCTTGCAAAGTTTCAGCCACAAATAAAATTCGAGGAGATCTCACCTAAAAAAATCAGTGTTCAAAGTTTATGTGCACTTCTAAGCAGTGATTTTTTTAATGAGGTCTCCTCGAATGTTATTGGCTGCTGAAAATTTGCAAGAACATTAAAAGTTTGGTCATCTTTGATCCCCCAAAGATTCAAATTCTTTTGATTTTGTTTCCATTTTTTTAATTTACTGTTCATGAGGGTGTAGGGGCACCCGGGAGCTGCCACACATTTTTTTTATCCAAAGAGCCTCCATGTTGATTTCTATTAGAGAAACTGTCACATAGTTCTACAAAAACAGACAGTAAACTTAAAGAGGGAAAACAAAGAGCTGAAAGCACTACCTATGTAGAAGATTGTGGTGGAAGCGTTCTACCCTCTCGAGAGAGGGCCGCGGGTATTTATTGATAACGATGGAGCTTATCCCATGATCACATATAAGACTTGGAGTACAAGGGAATAGACATAGAGATAGAAAGAAGTTTAACTAGATACTAATACATCTCTAACCAACTAACCCTGTAGCAGATTATATGCGCCCGCCCCTAGGCCTACATGAGATATTTCAACACACCCCCTTAATCACAACTTGATCAATTTGAGATTATATCTAAATTTCTCAAAACTCCTTGTAGGCAATGCCTTGGTGAGGCCATCTGCAATCTAATCTTCAGAATGAATAAACCGAATGTCCAAATCTTTGTTGGCAACTCGTTCTCAGACAAAGTGAAAATCTATCTCCATATGCTTTGTTCTGGCATGAAAAACTGGAGAGAAGAAATATAAGTAGCACCAAGATTATCACACTATAGACATGGGGCTTGCACTTGTGTCACTCCAAGTTCCTTCAGTAAAGACCGAAGCCAGCTAATTTTTGTAGTAGCATTAGCCAGTGCCTTATACTCAGCTTCTGTACTAGACCTGGAGATAATTGCCTGTTTCTTTGCACACCATGATATCAAATTTGGACCAAAAAATACTGCAAAGCCACCTGTAGAGCTTCTGTCATCTACACTTCCAGCCCAGTCAGCATCAGTAAAAGCACTGGCAAGTGTGGACTGAGACTTGCTGAATATTAGTCCAATGTTTGTTGTATACTTGACATATCTTAGAATACGTTTAGCTGTAGTCCAGTGCAAGGTGGTAGGTGCATGCAGAAACTGACATACTTTGTTTACAGCAAAGGATAAATCTGATCTAGTAAGAGTTAAGTATTGAAGTGCACCAATCATACTTCTGTACTGAGTACTATCTTCCTGACTTAGGACCTCACCTTCATGCACAGATAGTTTTTTTTGAACTAGACAATGGAGTTGGTGAAGGCTTGCAATCCTGCATTCCAACTCTTTTCAGAAGATCATTAGCATATTTTTCTTGAGATAGGACAATACCATCTTTGTTTATTTTGACTTCAATGCCTAAAAAGAAATTCAGATCTCCCAAGTCCTTCAAGGCAAACTCTAAGCCTAGGTCCTTTAGGAGTGCTGTCACTGCTTCATCAGATGAGCTTGCAATAATAATATCATCAACATATATGAGCATGTACATTGTTATACTGGACTTAATGAAAATAAACAATGAGATGTCAGACTTGGAAGGTGTTGGAAATATGCCCTAGAGGCAATAATAAAAGGATTATTATATTTCAATGTTCATGATAATTGTCTTTTGTTCATGCTATAAATGTATTATCCGGAAATCGTAATACACGTGTGAACACTTAGACCCAATGAGTCCCTAGTGAGCCTCTAGTTGACTAGCTCACAGATCAATAGATAGTCATGGTTTCGACTATGGACATTGGATGTCGTTGATAACGGGATCACATCATTAGGAGAATGATGTGATGGACAAGACCCAATCATAAGCACAGCATAAAAGATCGATAGTTCGTTTGCTAGAAGCTTTGCCAATGTCAAGTATCTTTTCCTTCGACCATGAGATCGTGTAACTCCGGTTACCGTAGGAGTGCCTTGGTGTATCAAACGTCACAACGAATCGGGTGACTATAAAGGTGCATTACAGGTATCTCCGAAAGTATCATTGGGTTGACACGGATCGAGATGGATTTGTCACTCCGTATGACGGAGAGGTATCTCTGGGCCCACTCGGTAATGCATCATCATAATGAGCTCAATGTGACCAAGGTGTTGGCCACGGATCATGCATTACGAGACGAGTAAAGTGACTTGCCGTAACGAGACTGAACAAGGTATTGGGATACCGACGATCGAAGTCTCGCAAGTAACGCATCGATTGACAAAGGGAATTGTATATGAGGTTTGATCAATCCTCGACATCATGGTTCAACCGATGAAATCATCGAGGAGCATGTAGGAGCCAACATGGGTATCCAGATCCGCTGTTGGTTATTGCCCGAGAGTCGTCTCGGTCATGTCTGCGTGTCTCCCGAACCCGTAGGGTCTACACACTTAAGGTTCGGTGACGCTAGGGTTAGTAGGAAGTCAAGTATGTGACCACCGAATGTTGTTCGGAGTCCCGAATGAGATCCCGGACGTCACGAGGAGTTCCGGAAGGGTCCGGAGGTAAAGAATAATATATAGGAAGTGGTGTTTCGCCATCGGGAAAGTTTGGGGTTTCGGAAAGCACTGGGACCACCGGAAGGGTCCCGGGTCCACCGGTGGGGTCACCTATCCGGAGGGCCCCATGGGCTGAGAGGGAAGGAACCAGCCCACAAGGGGCTGGTGCGCCCCTAGGGTCCACCCCGCGCCTAGGGTTGAAACCCTAGGGGGGGGGCGCCCACCGGCTTGGGGGCACTCCACCCCTTGGCCGCCGCCCCCGGAGATTGGATCTCCGGGGCCGCCACTTCTGGGGCCTATATAAAGGGGGAGGAGGGGCTGCTGGAAAACTCCCAAGGCGCAGCCCCTTCCCTCCCCAACACATCTCCTCCTCCGTAAGAGCTCGCGAAGCCCTGTCGGAGTACTGCTTCTCCACCATCACCACGCCGTCGTGCTGCCGGTGGAGCTGTCTTCCTCAACCTCTCCTTCCCCCTTGCTGGATCAAGAAGGAGGAGACGTCGCTCGTCCCGCACGTGTGTTGAACGCGGAGGTGCTGTCCGCTCAGCACTTGGCATCGGTGATCTGAATCACGCTCGAGTACGACTCCATCATCACCTTGCAAGCTTCGCACGCGATCTACAAGTGGTATGTAGATGCAATCTCTCCGCTACTCGTTGCTTAGATGAACTCATAGATGGATCTTGGTGAAGCCGTAGGAAAATTTTAATTTTCTACAACGCTCCCCAACAAGTGGCATCATGAGCTAGGTCTATGCGTAGTTCTCTAATGCACGAGTAGAACACAATTTGTTGTGGGCGTTGATCTTGTCATCTTACTTGCCTCTACTAGTCTTTTCTTGCTCAACGGTATTGTGGGATGAAGCGGCCCGACCAACCTTACACGACGCTTACGTGAGACCGGTTCCACCGAATCGACATGCACTAGTTGCATAAGGTGGCTGACGGGTGTCTGCTCTCCCACTTTAGTTGGAGCGGATTCGATGAACAAGGCCCTTATGAAGGGTAAATAGAAGTTGACAAAATCACGTTGTGGTGATTCGAGGTAAGAAAACGTTCTTGCTAGATCCCAATCGCAGCCACGTAAAAGATGCAACAACAACTAGAGAACGCCTAACTTGTTTTTGCAGCGATTGATCATGTGATGTGATATGGCCGAAGTTGTGATGAATGATGAATTGTGATGTATGAGATCATGTTCTTGTAATAGGATTCACGACTTGCATGTCGATGAGTATGACAACCGCAGGAGCCATAGGAGTTGTCTTTATTTTTGTATGACCTGCGTGTCATTGAAGAACGCCATGTAAACTACTTTACTTCATTACTAAACGCGTTAGTCATAGAAGTAGAAGTAGTCGTTGGCGTGACAACTTCATGAAGACACGATGATGGAGATCATGATGATGGAGATCATGGTGTCAAGCCGGTGACAAGATGATCATGGAGCCCCGAAGATGGAGATCAATGGAGCTTGATGATATTGGCCATATCATGTCACAACTATATAATTGCATGTGATGTTTATTATGTTTATGCATCTTGTTTACTTAGGACGACGGTAGTAAATAAGATGATCCCTTATAAAATTTCAAGAAGTGTTCTCCCTAACTGCACCGCTGCTACAGTTCGTCGTTTCTAAGCACCACGTGATGATCGGGTGTGATGGATCCTTACGCTCACATACAACGGTGTAAGACAGTTTTACACGAAAACACTTAGGGTTAACTTGACGAGCCTAGCATGTGCGGACATGGCCTCGAACACGGAGACCGAAAGGTCGAACACGAGTCGTATGGAAGATACGATCAACATGAAGATGTTCACCGACGATGACTAGTCCGTCTCACGTGATGATCGGACACGGGCTAGTCGACTCGGATCGTGTAACACTTAGATGACTAGAGGATGTCTAATCTAAGTGGGAGTTCATAATTTTGATTAAGAACTTTATTATCATGAACTTAGTCTAAAACCTTTGCAAATATGTCTTGTAGATCAATGGCCAACGCTAATGTCAACATGAACTTCAACGCGTTCCTAGAGAAAACCAAGCTGAAAGATGATGGCAGCAACTATACGGACTGGGTCCGGAACCTGAGGATCATCCTCATAGCTGCCAGGAAGCAATATGTCCTAGAAGGACCGCTAGGTGCCGCTCCCGTCCCAGAAAACCAAGACGTTATGAACGCTTGGCAAACTCGTGCTGATGATTACTCCCTCGTTCAAGGCGGCATGCTCTCAGACTTAGAACCGGGCTCCAAAAGCGTTTTGAGCATCACGGAGCATATGAGATGTTCAAGAGCTGAAACTAGTTTTCCAAGCTCATGCCCGGTCGAGAGATATGATGTCTCCGACAATTTCTACAGCTTGTAAGATGGAGGAGAACAGTTTCACGGTGAGCACATCCTCGAAGATGTCCGGGTTGCACGCCAGATGACCCAGCTTGAACATTAACCTCCCAGATGAGGCGGTCATTGACAGAATCCTCGATCGCTCCCACCAAGCTACAAGAGCTTTGTGATGAACTACAACATGCGGGGATGGTAAAGACCATTCTGAAGTGTTCTCGATCTGAAGTCAGCAGAGGCTGAAATCAAGAAAGAACATCAAGTGTTGATGGTCAATAAGACCACTAAGTTCAAGAAGGGCAAGGGTAAGAAGAACTTCAAGAAGGACGGCAAAGATGTTGCCGCACCCGTAAGCCTTGTTGCGGGAAGAAGTCAAAGAATGGACCCAAACACGAGGTGAGTGCTTTTATTGCAAGGGAAAGGGCTTTCGAAGCGGAACTGCCCCAAATACTTAGCGGATAAGAAGGCCGCAACACCAAAGGTATATTTGATATACATGTAATTGATGTGTACCTTACCGAAGACTCGTAGTAACTCCCGGTATTTGATACCGTGCCGTTGCTCACATATGTAACTCATAGCAGAGCTGCGAATAAACGGAGACTGGCGAAGGACGAGGTGACGATCGCGTCGGGAATGGTTCGTGGTCGATGTGATCGCCGTCGCACGCTGCCTCTACATTTACCTACGGGATTAGTTTTAAACCTCAATAATTGTTATTTAGTGCCAAGTTTGAGCATGAACATTGTATCGGATCTCGTTTGATACGAGATGGCTACTCATTTAAGTCTGAGAATAATGGTTGTTCGATTTATATGAGAGATATGTTTTATGGTCATGCTCCGATGGTCAATGGTTTATTCTTAATGAATCTCGAGCGTAATATTACACATGTTCATAGTGTGGATGCAAAAGATGTAAAGTTGATAACGATAGTCCCACATACTTGTGGCATCGCCGCCTTTGGTCACATTGGTGTCAAGCGCATGAAGAAGCTCCATGCTGATGGACTTTAGAGTCTCTTGATTATGAATCGCTTGACACATGCGAACCTTGCCTCTTGGGCAAATGACCAAGACTCCGTTCTCGGAACAATGGAGCGAGCAACCAACTTGTTGGAAATCATACATACCGATGTGTGCGGTCCAATGAGCGTTGAGGCTCATGGAGGATATCGTTATGTTCTCACTCTCACCGATGACTTGAGTAGATATGGGTATGTCTACTTAATGAAACACAAGTCCGAGACCTTTGAAAAGTTCAAGGAATTTCAGAGTGAGGTGGAGAATCAACGTGATGAAAGATAAAGTTCCTACGATCGATCGTGGAGGAGAATATTTAAGTCACGAATTTGGCTCACACTTAAGAAAATGTGGAATCGTTTCACAACTCATGCCGCTCGAACACCTCAAATAAACGGTGTGTCCGAACGTCGAATCGCACTCTATTGGATATGGTGCGGTCTATGATGTCTCTTACCGATTTACCGCTATCATTTTGGGGATACGCCTAGAGACAGCTACATTCACTTTAAATAGGGCACCGCCTAAATCCGCTGAGACGACACCGTATGAATTATGGTTTGGGAAGAAACCTAAGCTGTCGTTTCTAAAAGTTTGGGGATGCGATGCTTATGTCAAGAAACTACAACCTGAAAAGCTCGAACCCAAGTCGGAAAAATGCGATTCATAGGATACCCTAAGGAAACTGTCGGGTATACCTTCTACTTAAGATCCGAAGGCAAGATCTTTGTTGCTAAGAATGGATGCTTTCGAGAAAGAGTTTCTCTCGAAAGAAGTAAGTGGGAGGAAAGTAGAACTCGATGAAGTACTACCTCTCGAACGGAAAGTGGTGCAGCGCAGAAACCATTCTGTGATGCCCACACCAACTCAAGAGGAAAACGTTGATGATGATCAAGGTACTTCGGATCAAGTTACTCTTGAACTTCAAGGTCCACGAGGACACGTTCCGCACTGCAGTGGTACGGCAACCTGTCATGGAAATCATGTTGCTAGACAACAATGAACCTTCGAACTATGAAGAAGCAATGGCGGGCCCGGATTCCAACAAATGGCTTGGAGCCATGAAATCCGAGATAGAATCCATGTATGAAAACAAAGTATGGACTTTGACAGACTTGCCCGATGATCGGCGAGCGATAGAAAATAAATGGATTTTTAAGAAGAAGATGGACGCGGATGGTAATGTTACCATCTATAAAGCTCGACTTGTCGCTAAGGGTTATCGACAAGTTCAAGGGATTGACTACGACGAGACATTCTCTCCCGTAGCGAAGCTTAAGTCCGTCCGAATCATGTTAGCAATTGCCGCATACTATGATTATGAGATATGGCGATGGACGCCAAAACGGCATTCCTTAATGGACATCTTAAGGAAGAGCTGTATATGATGCAGCCGGAAGGTTTTGTCGATCCTCGTAACGCTAACAAAGTATGCAAGCTCCAGCGATCCATTTATGGACTGGTGCAAGCATCTCGGAGTTGGAACATTCGCTTTGATGAGATGATCAAAGCGTTTAGTTTATGCTTGAGACTTATGGAGAAGCTGCGTTTATAAGAAAGTGAGTGGGAGCTCAGAGCATTTCTCCTATTATATGTAGATGACATACTCTTGATGGGAAATGATACGAAACTCTGGACAGCATTAAGGCCTACTTGAACAAGTGTTTTTCAATGAAGGACCTTGGAGAAGCTGCTTATATATTAGGCATCAAGATCTATAGAGATAGATCGAGACGCCTCATAGGTCTTTCACAAAGCACATACCTTGATAAGATTTTGAAGAGGTTCAAAATGGATCAGTCCAAGAAGGGTTCTTGCCTATGTTACAAGGTGTGAAACTGAGCTCAGCTCGACCACCGACCACGCAAAAGATAAAGAAGAGATGAGTGTCATCCCTATGCTTCAGCCATAGGATCTATTATGTATGCCATGTCTGTGTACTGACCGATGTAAACCTTGCCGTAAGTTTGGTTGCAAGATACCAAAGTAACCCCGCAAGGAACACGGACAGCGGTCAAGAATATCCTGAAGTACCGAAAAGGACAAAGGACATGTTTTCGTTTATGGAGGAGACGAAGAGCTCGTCAGAAGGGTTACGCCGACGCTAGCTTCGACTCAGATCCGATGACTCTAAGTCACAAACCGGATACGTGTATATGTTGAATGGTGGAGCGAGAAGCTGGTGCAGCTGCAAGCGAAGCGCCGTGGCGGGATCTACGTGTGAAGCGGAGTACATGGCAGCCTCGGAGGCAGCGATGAAGCGATTTGGGTGAAGGAGTTCATCACCGACCTAGGAGTCATACCCAATGCGTCGGGCCGATCAAACTCTTCTCGTGACAACACTGGAGCTATTGCCCTAGCCAAGGAGCCAGGTTTCACAAGAAGACCAGCACATCAAGCGCCGCTTCAACTCCATCCGTGAAAATGTTCAAGATGGAGACATAGAGATTTGCAAAGTGCACACGGATCTGAATGTCGCAGATCCGCTGACTAAACCTCTCTCGCGTGCAAAACATGATCAACACCGAACTCTATGGGTGTTCGATTCATCACAATGTAACTAGATTGGTGACTCTAGTGCAAGTGGGAGACTGTTGGAAATATGCCCTAGAGGCAATAATAAAAGGATTATTATATTTCAATGTTCATGATAATTGTCTTTTGTTCATGCTATAAATGTATTATCCGGAAATCGTAATACGTGTGAACACTTAGACCCAATGAGTCCCTAGTGAGCCTCTAGTTGACTAGCTCACAGATCAATAGATAGTCATGGTTTTCGACTATGGACATTGGATGTCGTTGATAACGGATCACATCATTAGGAGAATGATGTGATGGACAAGACCCAATCATAAGCATAGCATAAAAGATCGTATAGTTCGCTTGCTAGAAGCTTTGCCAATGTCAAGTATCTTTTCCTTCGACCATGAGATCGTGTAACTCCGGTTACCGTAGGAGTGCCTTTGGTGTATCAAACGTCACAACGAATCGGGTGACTATAAAGGTGCATTACGGTATCTCCGAAAGTATCATTGGGTTGACACGGATCGAGATGGATTTGTCACTCCGTATGACGGAGAGGTATCTCTGGGCCCACTCGGTAATGCATCATCATAATGAGCTCAATGTGACCAAGGTGTTGGCCACGGATCATGCATTACTGAGACGAGTAAAGTGACTTGCGTGTAACGAGACCGAACAAGGTATTGGGATACCGACGATCGAGTCTCGGGCAAGTAACGCATCGATTGACAAAGGAATTGTATATGTGGTTTGATCAATCCTCGACATCATGGTTCAACCGATGAAATCATCGAGGAGCATGTGGGAGCCAACATGGGTATCCAGATCCCGCTGTTGGTTATTGCCCGAGAGTCGTCTCGGTCATGTCTGCGTGTCTCCGAACCCGTAGGGTCTACACACTTAAGGTTCGGTGGACGCTAGGGTTAGTAGGAAGTCAAGTATGTGACCACCGAATGTTGTTCGAGTCCGGATGAGATCCCGGACGTCACGAGGAGTTCGGAAGGGTCCGGAGGTAAAGAATAATATATAGGAAGTGGTGTTTCGCCATCGGGAAAGTTTGGGGTTTCGGTAAAGCACGGACCACCGGAAGGGTCCCGGGTCCACCGGTGGGGCCACCTATCCGGAGGGCCCCATGGGCTGAGAGGGAAGGAACCAGCCCACAAGGGGCTGGTGCGCCCTAGGGTCCACCCCTGCGCCTAGGGTTGAAACCCTAGGGGTGGGGCGCCCACCGGCTTGGGGGCACTCCACCCCCTGGCCGCCCCCCCGGAGATTGGATCTCGGGGCCGCCACTTCTGGGGCCTATATAAAGGGGGAGGAGGGGCTGCTGGAAAACTCCCAAGGCGCAGCCCTCCCTCCCAACACATCTCCTCCTCCGTAAGAGCTCGGCGAAGCCCAGCCGAGATCGCTTCTCCACCATCACCACGCCGTCGTCTGCCGGTGGAGCTGTCTTCCTCAACCTCTCCTTCCCCTTGCTGGATCAAGAAGGAGGAGACGCCGCTCGTCCCGCACGTGTGTTGAACGCGGAGGTGCTGTCCGCTCAGCACTTGGCATCGGTGATCTGAATCACGCTCGAGTACGACTCCATCATCACCTTGCAAGCTTCGCACGCGATCTACAAGTGGTATGTAGATGCAATCTCTCTCCGCTACTCGTTGCTTAGATGAACTCATAGATGGATCTTGGTGAAGCCGAGGAAAATTTTAATTTTCTGCAACGTTCCCCAACAAAGTGGCATCATGAGCTAGGTCTATGCGTAGTTCTCTAATGCACGAGTAGAACACAATTTGTTGTGGGCGTTGATCTTGTCATCTTACTTGCCTCTACTAGTCTTTTCTTGCTCAACGGTATTGTGGGATGAAGCGGCCGGACCAACCTTACACGACGCTTACGTGAGACCGGTTCCACCGATTGACATGCACTAGTTGCATAAGGTGGCTGACGGGTGTCTGTCTCTCCCACTTTAGTTGGAGCGGATTCGATGAACAAGGCCCTTATGAAGGGTAAATAGAAGTTGACAAAATCACGTTGTGGTGATTCGTAGGTAAGAAAACGTTCTTGCTAGATCCCAATCGCAGCCACGTAAAAGATGCAACAACAACTAGAGAACGTCTAACTTGTTTTTGCAGCGATTGATCATGTGATGTGATATGGCCAGAAGTTGTGATGAATGATGAATTGTGATGTATGAGATCATGTTCTTGTAATAGGATTCACGACTTGCATGTCGATGAGTATGACAACCGGCAGGAGCCATAGGAGTTGTCTTTATTTTTTGTATGACCTGCGTGTCATTGAAGAACGCCATGTAAACTACTTTACTTCATTACTAAACGCGTTAGTCATAGAAGTAGAAGTAGTCGTTGGCGTGACAACTTCATGAAGACACGATGATGGAGATCATGATGATGGAGATCATGGTGTCAAGCCGGTGACAAGATGATCATGGAGCCCCGAAGATGGAGATCAATGGAGCTTGATGATATTGGCCATATCATGTCACAACTATATAATTGCATGTGATGTTTATTATGTTTATGCATCTTGTTTACTTAGGACGACGGTAGTAAATAAGATGATCCCTTATAAAATTTCAAGAAGTGTTCTCCCCTAACTGTGCACCGTTGCTACAGTTCGTCGCTTCTAAGCACCACGTGATGATCGGGTGTGATGGATTCTTACGTTCACATACAACGGGTGTAAGACAGTTTTACACAGCGAAAACACTTAGGGTTAACTTGACGAGCCTAGCATGTGCGACATGGCCTCGAACACGGAGACCGAAAGGTCGAACACGAGTCGTATGGAAGATACGATCAACATGAAGATGTTCACCGACGATGACTAGTCCGTCTCACGTGATGATCGGACACGGGCTAGTCGACTCGGATCGTGTAACACTTAGATGACTAGAGGATGTCTAATCTAAGTGGGAGTTCATAATTTTGATTAAGAACTTTATTATCATGAACTTAGTCTAAAACCTTTGCAAATATGTCTTGTAGATCAATGGCCAACGCTAATGTCAACATGAACTTCAACGCGTTCCTAGAGAAAACCAAGCTGAAAGATGATGGCAGCAACTATACGGATCGGGTCCGGAACACGAGGATCATCCTCATAGCTGCCAGAAGCAATATGTCCTAGAAGGACCGCTAGGTGCCGCTCCGTCGAAGAACCAAGACGTTATGAACGCTTGGCAAACTCGTCTTGATGATTACTCCCTCGTTCAATGCGGCATGCTCTGACTTAGAACCGGGCTCCAAAAGCGTTTTGAGCATCACGGAGCATATGAGATGTTCAAGAGCTGAAACTAGTTTTCCAAGCTCATGCCCGGTCGAGAGATATGATGTCTCCGACAATTTCTACATTGTAAGATGGAGGAGAACAGTTCGTCGGTGAGCACATCACGAAGATGTCCGGGTTGCACGCCAGATGACCCAGTTGAACATTAACCTCCCGAGATGAGGCGGTCATTGACAGAATCCTCGATCGCTCCCACCAAGCTACAAGAGCTTTGTGATGAACTACAACATGCGTGGGATGGTAAAGACCATTCTGAAGTGTTCTCGATGTGAAGTCAGCAGAGGCTGAAATCAAGAAAGAACATCAAGTGTTGATGGTCAATAAGACCACTAAGTTCAAGAAGGGCAAGGGTAAGAAGAACTTCAAGAAGGACGGCAAAGATGTTGCCGCACCCGTAAGCTTGTTGCGGGAAGAAGTCAAAGAATGGACCCAAACCGAGGTCGAGTGCTTTTATTGCAAGGGAAAGGGCACCGAAGCGGAACTGCCCCAAATACTTAGCGGATAAGAAGGCCGGCAACACCAAAGGTATATTTGATATACATGTAATTGATGTGTACCTTACCATTACTCGTAGTAACTCCCGGTATTTGATACCGTGCCGTTGCTCACATATGTAACTCATAGCAGGAGCTGCGGAATAAACGGAGATGGCGAAGGGCGACGAGGTGACGGCGCGCGTCGGGAATGGTTCCGTGGTCGATGTGATCGCCGCCGCACGCTGCCTCTACATTTACCTACGGGATTAGTTTTAAACCTCAATAATTGTTATTTAGTGCCAAGTTTGAGCATGAACATTGTATCTGGATCTCGTTTGATACGAGATGGCTACTCATTTAAGTCCGAGAATAATGGTTGTTCGATTTATATGAGAGATATGTTTTATGGTCATGCTCCGATGGTCAATGGTTTATTCTTAATGAATCTCGAGCGTAATATTACACATGTTCATAGTGTGGATGCAAAAGATGTAAAGTTGATAACGATAGTCCCACATACTTGTGGCATCGCCGCCTTGGTCACATTGGTGTCAAGCGCATGAAGAAGCTCCATGCTGATGGACTTTAGAGTCTCTTGATTATGAATCGTTTGACACATGCGAACCTTGCCTCTTGGGCAAAATGACCAAGACTCCGTTCTCGGAACAATGGAGTGAGCAACCAACTTGTTGGAAATCATACATACCGATGTGTGCGGTCCAATGAGCGTTGAGGCTCATGGAGGATATCGTTATGTTCTCACTCTCACCGATGACTTGAGTAGATATGGGTATGTCTACTTAATGAAACACAAGTCTGAGACCTTTGAAAAGTTCAAGGAATTTCAGAGTGAGGTGGAGAATCAACGTGTGAAAGATAAAGTTCCTACGATCGATCGTGGAGGAGAATATTTAAGTCACGAATTTGGCTCACACTTAAGAAAATGTGGAATCGTTTCACAACTCACGCCGCCGAACACCTCAAATAAACGGTGTGTCCAAACGTCGTGAATCGCACTCTATTGGATATGGTGCGGTCTATGATGTCTCTTACCGATTTACCGCTATCATTTTGGGGATACGCTCTAGAGACAGCTACATTCACTTTAAATAGGGCACCGCCTAAATCCGCTGAGACGACGCCGTATGAATTATGGTTTGGGAAGAAACCTAAGCTGTCGTTTCTAAAAGTTTGGGGATGCGATCTTATGTCAAGAAACTACAACTGAAAAGCTCGAACCCAAGTCGGAAAAATGCGATTCATAGGATACCCTAAGGAAACTGTCGGGTATACCTTCTACTTAAGATCCGAAGGCAAGATCTTTGTTGCTAAGAATGGATGCTTTCTGGAGAAAGAGTTTCTCTCGAAAGAAGTAAGTGGGAGGAAAGTAGAACTCGATGAAGTACTACCTCTCGAACGGGAAAGTGGTGCGGCGCAGAAACCATTCTGTGATGCCCACACCAATCAAGAGGAAAACGTTGATGATGATCAAGGTACTTGGATCAAGTTACTCTTGAACTTGAAGGTCCACGAGGACACGTTCCGCACTGTGAGTGGTACGGCAACCTGTCATGGAAATCATGTTGCTAGACAACAATGAACCTTGAACTATGAAGAAGCAATGGCGGGCCCGGATTCCAACAAATGGCTTGGAGCCATGAAACCGAGATAGAATCCATGTATGAAAACAAAGTATGGACTTTGACAGACTTGCCCGATGATCGGCGAGCGATAGAAAATAAATGGATTTTTAAGAAGAAGACGGACGCGGATGGTAATGTTACCATCTATAAAGCTCGACTTGTCGCTAAGGGTTATCGACAAGTTCAAGGGATTGACTACGACGAGACATTCTCTCCGTAGCGAAGCTTAAGTCCGTCCGAATCATGTTAGCAATTGCCGCATACTATGATTATGAGATATGGCGATGGACGCCAAAACGGCATTCCTTAATGGACATCTTAAGGAAGAGCTGTATATGATGCAGCCGGAAGGTTTTGTCGATCCTCGTAACGCTAACAAAGTATGCAAGCTCCAGCGATCCATTTATGGACTGGTGCAAGCATCTCGAGTTGGAACATTCGCTTTGATGAGATGATCAAAGCGTTTGGGTTTATGCAGACTTATGGAGAAGCTGCGTTTATAAGAAAGTGAGTGGGAGCTCAGTAGCATTTCTCCTATTATATGTAGATGACATACTCTTGATGGGAAATGATACGAAACTCTGGACAGCATTAAGGCCTACTTGAACAAGTGTTTTTCAATGAAGGACCTTGGAGAAGCTGCTTATATATTAGGCATCAAGATCTATAGAGATAGATCGAGACGCCTCATAGGTCTTTCACAAAGCACATACCTTGATAAGATTTTGAAGAGGTTCAAAATGGATCAGTCCAAGAAGGGTTCTTGCCTATGTTACAAGGTGTGGCTGAGCTCAGCTCACCACCGACCACGACAAAAGATAAAGAAGAGATGAGTGTCATCCCTATGCTTCAGCCATAGGATCTATTATGTATGCCATGTTGTGTACTGACCGATGTAAACCTTGCCGTAAGTTTGGTTGCAAGATACCAAAGTAACCCCGCAAGGAACACCGGACAGCGGTCAAGAATATCCTGAAGTACCGAAAAGGACAAAGGACATGTTTTCGCTTATGGAGGAGACGAAGAGCTCGTCAGAAGGGTTACGCCGACGCTAGCTTCGACTCAGATCCGATGACTCTAAGTCACAAACCCGATACGTGTATATGTTGAATGGTGGAGCGAGAAGCTGGTGCAGCTGCAAGCGAAGCGCCGTGGCGGGATCTACGTGTGAAGCGGAGTACATGGCGGCCTCGGAGGCAGCGATGAAGCGATTTGGGTGAAGGAGTTCATCACCGACCTAGGAGTCATACCCAATGCGTCGGGGCCGATCAAACTCTTCGTGACAACACTGGAGCTATTGCCCTAGCCAAGGAGCCAGGTTTCACAAGAAGACCAGCACATCAAGCGTCGCTTCAACTCCATCCGTGAAAATGTTCAAGATGGAGACATAGAGATTTGCAAAGTGCACATGGATCTGAATGTCGCAGATCCGCTGACTAAACCTCTCTCGCGTGCAAAACATGATCAACACCGTAACTCTATGGGTGTTCGATTCATCACAATGTAACTAGATTGGTGACTCTAGTGCAAGTGGGAGACTGTTGGAAATATGCCCTAGAGGCAATAATAAAAGGATTATTATATTTCAATGTTCATGATAATTGTCTTTTGTTCATGCTATAAATGTATTATCCGAAATCGTAATACACGTGTGAACACTTAGACCCAATGAGTCCCTAGTGAGCCTCTAGTTGACTAGCTCGTTGTGATCAATAGATAGTCATGGTTTCGACTATGGACATTGGATGTCGTTGATAACGGATCACATCATTAGGAGAATGATGTGATGGACAAGACCCAATCATAAGCATAGCATAAAAGATCGATAGTTCGCTTGCTAGAAGCTTTGCCAATGTCAAGTATCTTTTCCTTCGACCATGAGATCGTGTAACTCCGGTTACCGTAGGAGTGCCTTGGGTGTATCAAACGTCACAACGAATCGGGTGACTATAAAGGTGCATTACAGGTATCTCCTAAAGTATCTGTTGGGTTGACACGGATCGAGATGGGATTTGTCACTCCGTATGACGGAGAGGTATCTCTGGGCCCACTCGGTAATGCATCATCATAATGAGCTCAATGTGACCAAGGTGTTGCCACGGATCATGCATTACAAGACGAGTAAAGTGACTTGCCGTGTAACGAGACTGAACAAGGTATTGGGATACCGACGATCGAGTCTCGGGCAAGTAACGCATCGATTGACAAAGGAATTGTATATGAGGTTTGATCGAATCCTCGACATCATGGTTCAACCGATGAAATCATCGAGGAGCATGTGGGAGCCAACATGGGTATCCAGATCCCGCTGTTGGTTATTGCCCGAGAGTCGTCTCGGTCATGTCTGCGTGTCTCCCGAACCCGTAGGGTCTACACTTAAGGTTCGGTGACGCTAGGGTTAGTAGGAAGTCAAGTATGTGACCACCGAATGTTGTTCGGAGTCCCGGATGAGATCCCGGACGTCACGAGGAGTTCCGGAAGGGTCCGGAGGTAAAGAATAATATATAGGAAGTGGTGTTTCGGCCATCGGGAAAGTTTCGGGGGTTTCCGGTAAAGTACCGGGACCACCGGAAGGGTCCCGGGGGTCCACCGGGTGGGGTCACCTATCCCGGAGCTGTCTTCCTCAACCTCTCCTTCCCCCTTGCTGGATCAAGAAGGAGGAGACGTCGCTCGTCCCGTACGTGTGTTGAACGCGGAGGTGCTGTCCGTTCAGCACTTGGCATCGGTGATCTGAATCACGTTCGAGTACGACTCCATCATCACCTTGCAAGGTTCCGCACGCGATCTACAAGTGGTATGTAGATGCAATCTCTCTCCCGTTACCCGTTGCTTAGATGAACTCATAGATGGATCTTGGTGAAGCCGTAGGAAAAATTTTAATTTTCTGCAACGTTCCCCAACAGAAGGAACAAAACCAATGGCTTGCAACTTCATGCTCAAGCAATGATACCATGCTCTTGGGGCCTGTTTCAGACCATAGAGAGCCTTATCAAGTTTACACACATGGAAAGGTGCATTCTTGTTTTCAAACCCAGGTGGTTGTTTCATGTAAACCTCCTCTTCCAGAACACCATGCAAAAATGCGTTCTGCACGTCCAACTGTCATAGGCTCCATCCCCTAGACATAGCAACAGACAAAACCAACCTGATAGTAGCAGTTCTAATAACCAGACTAAAGGTGTCCTCATATTCTATTCCATATCTCTGTTTAAAACCTTTTTGCTACTAGCCTGGCCTTGTATCTATCAACAGTTCAATCTGCTTTCTTTTTAATTTTGTAAACCCAGTTACAGTCTATCAAATTTTTACCTTGACCACATGGAACCAAGTGCCACGTCTCATTTTTTCTCAAGGCCATATATTCTTCTTCCATAGGATCTGTCAAAGCCTCATCAACAGAGCGTGGCTCTCCTGTAGTACAGGTTAAACCAAATTTCAAAACATTTTTGTAATTGACAGGCTGTATCTTCCCTGTTTGAAGTCGCGTGCTGGTGTGTGTAACGCCTGCTGGCCTGGGCACAGAAGATCCCACGCCTGACCGAGTAGGCCTGGCTGGCGGCGATCCCGATGGAGATCTCTCGTCGGTCGAGTCAAGAGAATCCTGGCCCGAGGGAGATTCCCGACCAGACAAGATGCGCGAGCCAACGACCGCGTCACCACCTGAAGAGCCAAGGGCACCCTCGTCTACATGCAAGGCGGGGCCCGCCACAGGCACGTGGCGGGTGTAGAGTGGCCCATTTCAGCTCCGCGTGGGCCGTTGCGCATGGGCGTCCCGAGGTGGAATCCTACCGCGATGGTGGCGTATCTGCATGGGATCGCTCGCCTGCAGATCCCGACGCTGCATGCACAGTCGAATCATCCTCGTGTCACGTGCATTCGTCCTCTTCTGTAGCATGAAATATGGGCTGATACGCACTGTTTTTAGCACCATTTTCTGTAGCAAAAAATCTTCCTTTATTATCTGCATCATCAATAGACTCAGTAGTATGGTCATGAGAATTATGCACGTGATCAGTAGTAATATTCCCCCCTTGATATAAGCCGGAAAGATGAGCAGGAAGAAGGAGAACCTCTTTTTGTAAGAGAGCGCCAACATTTGGATGGAGCTTTTCGAAAGGGAAAACTGCCTCATCGAAAACAACATCACGGGAGATGTACACCCGACCAGTGGAAACATCAAGGCACTTGACACCTTTATGTTGGTGGCTATACCCGATAAACACACACTGTTTGGATCGAAAGGTGTAGGATCGAAGAAGGTGAGAGTGTCTAGAGGGGGGGTGATTAGACTACTCGACAAGATAAAAATTATGCCTTTTGACAAAGACAAGTTTTTGGCAGATTTTGCATATCACACAAGTCAAGTAGCATACTACACATGCAATTCTAGAGTATGGGCAGCGGAAAGTAAATTGCACAAGTAGTAAAGAGAAGTGGAGAAGATCAAACGCAATTTGGAGACACGGAGATTTTTCTCGTGGTTCCGATAGGTGGTGCTATCGTCAATCCACGTTGATGGAGACTTCAACCCACGGAGGGTAACGGCTGCGAGAGTCCACGGAGGGCTCCACCCACGAAGGGTCCACAAAGAAGCAACCTTGTCTATGCCATCATGGCATACGCCCACGGAGGACTAGCCTTACTCGGGATAGATCTTCACGAAGTAGGCGATCTCCTTGCCCTTACAAACTTCTTGGTTCAACTCCACATCTTGACGGAGGCTCCCAAGCGACACCTAACCAATCTAGGAGGCACCACCTCCAAAAGGTAATAGATGGTGTTGATGATGATGAACTCCTTGCTCTTGTGCTTCAAATGATAATCTCCCCAACACTCAACTCTCCTCACCGATTTGGCTGTGGTGGAAGAAAGGATTGAGTGGAAAGCAACTTGGGAAGGCTAGAGATCAAGCTTCATATGGTGGGAGTGGAGCAACTTGATCTCAACACAAGGGTAGGTAGTTTTCTTCTCAGAAATGTAAGGTAGGAGTGGTAGTTCTTTCTGATGGCTCTCTCCACGAATGAAGAGGGGTGGAGGGTATTTATAGCCTCCACACAAAATCCAACTGTTACACACATTTGACCAATCTCGGTCAGACCGAAGTTGACAACTCGGTGAGACCGAAAGTTCAAATCTTGTGAACGTTGGGATTTTCGGTGGGACCGAAAATACAATCTCGGTGAGTCCGATTCTTCCAAAGACTAGGGTTTGCCAATCTCGGTGGGACCGACTTCATCATCTCGGTGACACCGATTTGATGATGAATGTTCTGAAGCTTGGCAACACTAGTTTCGTGAGACCGAGTTGAGAATCGGAAAATCCGAAATTTCTAGGGTTTGGCTTTGTGGCTGAGGTGGTTCATCTCGGTGTGACTGAGTTTAGGAAATCGGTGGGACCGAGATTACTTATGAGTGTATGTTGGAATGAAAGATTGCTGATAGTTTGGGAGATGTATCACTAAGCACTTTGAGCAACCAGATCATTAACATAACCTCATCCCCTTTTAATAGTATTGGCTTTCCTATGGACTCAATGTGATCTTGGATCACTAAACCAAAATGGAGTCTTGAGCTTTTGCCAATGCTTGCCTTAGCATCTTGAGGGGTCCACCTCTCCAGTCCTTTTGCCATGCCAAAGTGATTGACCTTCCTGAAACATACTTGATAAAAACATTAGTCCAACCACAAAGTATGTTGTCATTAATTACCAAAACCACCCAGGGAGCAAATGTGCTTTCAATCTCCCCCTTTTTGGTAATTGATGGCAACACACAAAACAAGACATCAAAGCTTACTGAAAGAAAGACAGAATTATCACTAAAGCTTTGACAAACATGTAGTACAGGCTCCCCTACAAGTGTGCAAGATTTTCATAGATTATGGTTTTGGACTACCACAAGCACACAAGAGAGAAAAACAAGATGTGCTACATGCAGCTTGGCTATATGCATCGAGCAGATGAAAAGAAGTGAGTGATAATGCATATGTGCATGGTGATTTCTTGCAAACAAGTATTCACAAGCAAGTCACCATCATGCACATTCGCAAGATGCATATACTTACCTTGAGGTTCCTTGGCATTGTACCAAGAAATAGACTTGGGAAAACAGGTTAGATAACACAAGAGTATTTCTTCAACCAACTGCAAGAACATCAAGAGTACCAAGCCAGGGATGACATGTATAAAGAGTGTCTCATATTGAGCACAAGCTTGAATCAGCAGACATGTCTCCCAAAACTAAAAAAGATTTTCAATGAACTCTGAGAGATTTTGCTTTCCATAAGATATCAATTGTGAAAGCAAAGAAAGCAAAATCAAAAGAATGATGCCGAATGTAATATCCAATGTGGAACACGGCAAAGCTTTGATGTGATTCTCTCCCCCTTAAGATAAGATTACTCTTCTTCTCCCTAAATCTTCTCTTCTCCCCTTATCTCCCCCTAAATCTTCTCCCCCTTTGACATCAAGTGCCGAAAAGGACAGCAAACTAGGTGAAGGAAATATGCCCTAGAGGCAATAATAAAGTTATTATTTATTTCCTTATTTCATGATAAATGTTTATCATTCATGCTAGAATTGTATTAACCGGAAACATGATACATGTGTGAATGAATAGACAAACAACATGTCACTAGTATGCCTCTACCAGACTAGCTTGTTAATCAAAGATGGTTATGTTTCCTGACCATGAACAAAGAGTTGTTATTTGATTAACAAGGTCACATCATTAGTAGAATGATCTGATTGACATGACCCATTCCATTAGCTTAGCACACGATCGCTTAGTAAGTTGCTACCGCTTTTATCCATAACTTATACATGTTCCCGTAACTATGAGATTATGCAACTCCGTTTACGGAGGAACACTTTGGTGCTGCCAAACGTCACAACGAATCGGGTGATTATAAAGGAGTACTACAGGTGTCTCCAAAGGCAGATGTTGGGTTGGCGATTTCGAGATTAGGTTTTGTCACTCCGATTGTCGGAGAGGTATCTCTGGGCCCTCTCGGTAATGCACATCATGAAGCCTTGCAAGCATTACAACTAATGAGTTAGTTGTGATATGATGCATTACGGAACGAGTAAAGAGACTTGCCAGTAAACGAGATTGAACTAGGTATTGGATACCGACGATCGAATCTCGGGCAAGTAACATACCGATGACAAAGGGAACAACGTATGTTGTTATGCGGTCTGACCGACAAAGATCTTCGTAGAATATGTAGGAACCAATATGGGCATCCAGGTCCCGCTATTGGTTATTGACCGAGAATAGTTCTAGGTCATGTCTACACTATTCTCGAACCGTAGGGTCCGCACGCTTAAGGTTTCGATGGCGGTTATTATGAGTTTATGTATTTTGATGTACGAAGAAGTTCGAGTCCCGGATGTGATCACGGACATGACGAGGAGTCTCGGAATGGTCGAGACATAAAGATTGATATATTGGACGGCTATATTCGACACCGGAAAGGTTCCGGAGAAAACCGGAGTGCCGAGGAGGTTACTGGAACCCCGGGGAAGTATGGGCCTTAGTGGGCCAAGAGGGAGAGAGAGGGCCGCACAGAGGAGGTGGCGCGCCCTGTGGGAGTCCGAATAGGACAGGAGGGGGCGCGCCCCTTCCTCTCCCTCTCCTCTCTTTCCTTCCCCTTCTCCTTTCCTAGTTGGACTAGGAAAGGGAGTCCCACTCCAACTAGGAGGAGGACTCCCTCCCTGGCGCCCCTATAGGGCCGGCCGCCTCCCCCTCCCTCCTTTATATATACGGGGCGGGGGGCACCCTAGGACACACAAGTTTGATCTACGGATCGTTCCTTAGCCGTGTGCGGTGCCCCCTCCACCATATTCCACCTCGGTCATACCATCGCGAAGCTTAGGCAAAGCCCCGCGCGGTGAAACATCAAGATCGCCACCACGCCGTCGTCGTGGAACTCTCCCTCGACACTCGGCTGGATCGAGTACGAGGGACGCCATCGAGCTGTACGTGTGTCAAGAACTCGGGGCGCCGAGTAACGGCGCCGGATCGGTCGGATCGCGAGGAGAACGACGACTACTTCCTCTACGTTGTGATCGCTTCGCCGAGTCTCACGAGGGTACGTGAGACAACACTCTCCCTCTCGTTGCTATACATCACCATGATCTTGCGTGTGCGAGGAATTTTTTTGAAATTACTACGTTCCCCAACAAAGGGCATCGAGCCTAGGTTTTATGGTTTGATGTTTTGCACGAGTAGAACACAAGTGAGTTGTGGGCGATACAAGTCATACTACCTACCAAAGATGTCATACTTTGGTTCAGCGGTATTGTGAGATGAAGCGCCCTGACCGACATTACGCAGACGCTTACGCGAGACTGGTTTCACCGCTAAGAGCACTCATTGCTTAAAGGTGACTGGTGGGTGCCTGTCTCTCTCACTTTAGTTAAACCGAGTGTGGCTACGCCCGGTCCTTGAGAAGGTTAAACAGAGTCTATTTGACGAAGTATCGCTGTGGTTTTGATGCGAGGTGAGACTGGTTCTTGCTTAAGCCCGTAGCAGCCACGTAAAATTTGCAACAACAAAGTAGAGGACGCCTAACTTGTTTTTGCAGGGCATGTTGTGATGTGATATGGTCAAGACGTGATGCTATATTTTATTGTATGAGATGATCATGTTTTGTAACCGGTTATCGGCAATCGCGCAGGAGCCATATGGTTGTCGCTTATTGTATGCAATGCAATCATACTCGTAATGCTTTACTTTATCACTAAGCGGTAGAGATAGTCGTAGAAGCATAAGATTAGCGAGACGACAACGATGCTACGATGGAGATCAAGGTGTCGCGCCGGTGACGATGGTGGTCATGATGGTGCTGCGGAGATGAAGATCACGAAGCACAAGATGATGATGACCATATCATATCACTTATATTGATTTGCATGTGATGTTTATCCTTTATGCATCTTATCTTGCTTTGATTGACGGTAGCATTATAAGATGATCTCTCACTAAATTATCAAGAAGTGTTCTCCCGAGTATGCACCGCTGCCAAAGTTCGTCGTGCCCGCACACCACGTGATGATCGGGTGTGATAAGCTCACGTCCATCTACAACGGGTGCAAGCCAGTTTTGCACACGCAGAATACTCGGGTTATACTTGACGAGCCTAGCATATGCAGATATGGCCTCGAACACGGAGACCGAAAGGTCGAGCATGAATCATATAGTAGATATGATCAACATAAGATGTTCACCATTGAAAACTACTCCATTTCACGTGATGATCGGTTATGGTTTAGTTGATTTGGATCACGTGATCACTTAGATGACTAGAGGATGTTTTTCTAAGTGGGAGTTCTTAAGTAATATGATTAATTGAACTTAAATTTATCATGAACTTAGTACCGATAGTATCTTGCTTGTTTATGTTTTATTGTAGATAGATGGCTCGTCTTTGTTGTTCCGCGTTGAATTTTAATGCGTTCCTTGAGAAAGCAAAGTTGAAAGATGATGGTAGCAATTACACGGACTGGGTCCGTAATTTGAGGATTATCCTCATTGCTGCACGTAAGAGTTACGTCTGGATGCACCGCTAGGTGACAGCTCGTCTTTGGAGCAACACCGGATGTTGTGAACGTCCGCAAAGCAAAGCTGATGACTACTCTATAGTTCGATGTGCCATGCTTTACGGCTTAGAACCGGGACTTCAACGACGTTTTGAACGTCATGGAGCATATGAGATGTTCCAAGAGTTGAAGTTAATATTCCAACAGAATGCCCGGATTGAGAGATATGAAGTCTCCAATAAGTTCTATAGCTGCAAGATGGAGGAGAATAGTTCATTTGTGAGCACATACTCGTAATGTCAGGTACTACAATCACTTGACACAATTGGGAGTTAATCTTGAGATGATTGTGTCATTGATGTAATTCTTCAATCACCGCCACCAAGCTACAAAGGCTTCGTGATGAACTATAATGTGCAAGGGTTAGTGAAGACTATACCGAGCTCTTCGCAATGCTAAAGGCTGCGGAGGTAGAAATCAAGAAGGAGCATCAAGTGTTGATGGTCAATAAGACCACTAGTTTCAAGAAGAAAGGCAAAGGGAAGAAGAAGGAACTTCAATAAGAACAGCAAGCAAGTTGTGCTCAGAGAAGAAACCCAAGTCTGGACCTAAGCCTGAAACCGAGTGCTTCTACCGCAAGCGATCGGTCATCGAAGCGGAACTGCCCCAAGTATTTGGCGGATAAGAAGGATGGCAAGGTGAACAAAGGTATATGTGATATACATGTTATTGATGTGTACCTTACTAGAGCTCGCAGAGCACTGGTATTTGATCTGGTTCATTGCTAATATTTGCAACTCAAGCAGGGACTACGGATTGCTTAACACCGCAAAGGACGAGGTGACGGCGCGCGTGGGAAATGGTTCCAAAGTCGATGTGATCGCGATCGGCACGCTACCTCTACATCTACCTTCGGATTAGTTTTAGACCTAAATAATTGTTATTTGGTGCTGCGTTGAGCATGACCATTATATCTGGATCTTGTTTGATGCGAGACGGTTATTCATTTAAATCGAGAATAATGGTTGTTCTATTTATATGAGTAATATCTTTTATGGTCATGCACCCTTGAGGAGTGGTCTATTTTTGATGAATCTCGATAGTAGTGATACACATATTCATAATGTTGAAGCCAAAAGATGCAGAGTTGATAATGATAGTGCAACTTATTTGTGGCATTGCCGTTTAGGTCATATCGGTGTAAAGCGCATGAAGAAACTCCATACTGATGGACTTTTGGAGTCACTTGATTATGAATCACTTGGCACTTGCGAATCGTGCCTCATGGGCAAGATGACTAGAACCCCGTTCTCCGGTACTATGGAGAGAGCAACAGATTTGTTGGAAATCATACATACAGATGTATGTGGTCCGATGAATGTTGAGGCTCGTGGCACATATCGTTATTTTCTCACCTTCACAGATGACTTAAGCAGATATGGGTATATCTACTTAATGAAACATAAGTCTGAAACATTTGAAAAGTTCAAAGAATTTCAGAGTGAAGTTGAAAATCATCGTAATAAGAAAATTAAATTTCTATGATCTGATCGTGGAGGTGAATATTTGAGTTACGAGTTTGGTCTACATTTGAAACAATGCGGAATAGTTTCGCAACTCACGCCACCCGAAACACCACAGCGTAATGGTGTGTCCGAACGTCGTAATCGTACTTTACTAGATATGGTGCGATCTATGATGTCTCTTACAGATTTACCGCTATCGTTTTGGGGTTATGCTCTAGAGACGGCCGCATTCACACTGAATAGAACACCGTCGAAACCGCTGAGACGACACCTTATGAACTGTGGTTTAGCAAGAAACCAAAGTTGTCGTTTCTTAAAGTTTGGGGATGCGATGCTTATGTGAAAAAGCTTCAACCTGATAAGCTCGAACCCAAATCGGAGAAATGTGTCTTCATAGGATACCCAAAGGAGACAGTTGGGTACACCTTCTATCACAGATCCGAAGGCAAGACATTCGTTGTTAAGAATGGATCCTTTCTAGAGAAGGAGTTTCTCTCGAAAGAAGTGAGTGGGAGGAAAGTGGAACTTGATGAGGTAATAGTACCTTCTCCCTTACTTGAAAGTAGTTCGTCACGTAAACCGTTTCGAGACATCTACACCAAGTAGTGAGGAAGTTGATGATGTTGATCATGAAACTTCAGATCAAGCTACTCTGTAACCTCGTAGATCAACCAGAGTAAGATCCGCACTGAGTGGTACGGTAATCCTGTTCGAAATCATGCTACTAGATCATGATGAACCTACGAACTATGAAGAAGCGATGGTGAGCCCAGATTCCGCAAAATGGCTTGAGGCCATGAAATCTGAGATGGGATCCATGTATGAAAACAAAGTATGGACTTTGGTTGACTTGCCCGAGGGTAGGCAAGCAATAGAAAACAAGTGGATCTTCAAGAAGAAGACTGACGTTGACGATAATGTTACTGTCTACAAAGCTCGACTTGTCGCAAAAGGTTTTCGACAAGTTCAAGGGGTTGACTACGATGAGACCTTCTCACCCGTAGCGATGCTTAAGTCTGTCCGAATCATGTTAGCAATTGCCGCATTTTATGATTATGAAATTTGGCAAATGGATGTAAAGACTGCATTCTGAATGGATTTACGGAAGAAGAGTTGTATATGATGCAACCGAAGGTTTTATCGATCCAAAGGAGCTAACAAAGTATGCAAGCTCCAGCGATCCATCTATGGACTGGTGCAAGCATCTCGGAGTTGGAATAAACGCTTTGATAGTGTGATCAAAGCATTTGGGTTTATCTGAGACTTTTGGAGAAGCCTTGTATTTACAAGAAAGTGAGTGGGAGCTCAGTAGCATTTACGATATTATATGTAGATGACATATTACCAATCGGAAATGATATAGAATTCTGGATAGCATAAAGGGATACTTGAATAAGAGTTTTTCAATGAAAGACCTCGGTGAAGCTGCTTACATATTGGGCATTAAGATCTATAGAGATAGATCAAGACGCTTAATTGGACTTTCACAAAGCACATACCTTGACAAAATTTTGAAGAAGTTCAAAATGGATCAAGCAAAGAAAGGGTTCTTGCACGTGTTACAAGATGTGAAGTTGAGTAAGACTCAATGCCCGACCACCGCAGAAGATAGAGAGAAAATGAAAGATGTTCCTATGCTTCAGCCATAGGCTCTATCATGTATGCAATCTTGTGTACCAGACCTGATGTGTGCCTTGCTATAAGTTTAGCAGGAGGTACCAAAGTAATCCAGAGTGGATCATTTGGACAGCGGTCAAGAACATCTGAAATACCTGAAAAGGACTAAGGATATGTTTCTCGTATATGGAGGTGACAAAGAGCTCATCGTAAACGGTTACGTTGATGCAAGCTTTGACACTGATCCGGACGATTCTAAATCGCAGACCGGATACGTATTTACATTAAACGGAGGAGCTGTCAGTTGGTGCAGTTCTAAACAAAGCGTCGTAGCGGGATCTACATGTGAAGCGGAGTACATAGCAGCTTCGGAAGCAGCTAATGAAGGAGTCTGGATGAAGGAGTTCATATCCGATCTAGGTGTCATACCTAGTGCATCGGGTCCAATGAAAATCTTACGTGACAATATCGAGCAATTGCCTTAGCAAAGGAATCCAGATTTCACAAGAGGACCAAGCACATCAAGAGACGCTTCAATTCCATCCGGACTTAGTCCGTGGGAGACATAGAGATTTGCAAGATACATACGGATCTGAATGTAGCGCAGACCGTTGACTAAGCCTCTTCCACGAGCAAAACATGATCAACACCAAGACTCCATGGGTGTTAGAATCATTACTATGTAATCTAGATTATTGACTCTAGTGCAAGTGGGAGACTGAAGGAAATATGCCCTAGAGGCAATAATAAAGTTATTATTTATTTCCTTATTTCATGATAAATGTTTATCATTCATGCTAGAATTGTATTAACCGGAAACATGATACATGTGTGAATGAATAGACAAACAACATGTCACTAGTATGCCTCTACCAGACTAGCTTGTTAATCAAAGATGGTTATGTTTCCTGACCATGAACAAAGAGTTGTTATTTGATTAACAAGGTCACATCATTAGTAGAATGATCTGATTGACATGACCCATTCCATTAGCTTAGCACACGATCGTTTAGTAAGTTGCTACTGCTTTTATCCATAACTTATACATGTTCCTGTAACTATGAGATTATGCAACTCCCGTTTACCGGAGGAACACTTTGGGTGCTGCCAAACGTCACAACGTAACTGGGTGATTATAAAGGAGTACTACAGGTGTCTCCAAAGGCAGATGTTGGGTTGGCGATTTGAGATTAGGTTTTGTCACTCCGATTGTCGGAGAGGTATCTCTGGCCCTCTCGGTAATGCACATCATCAAGCCTTGCAAGCATTACAACTAATGAGTTAGTTGTGAGATGATGCATTACGGAACGAGTAAAGAGACTTGCCGAGAAACGAGATTGAACTAGGTATTGGATACCGACGATCGAATCTCGGGCAAGTAACATACCGATGACAAAGGGAACAACGATGTTGTTATGCGGGTCGACCGACAAAGATCTTCGTAGAATATGTAGGAACCAATATGGGCATCCAGGTCCCGCTATTGGTTATTGACCGAGAATAGTTCTAGGTCATGTCTACACTATTCTCGAACCGTAGGGTCCGCACGCTTAAGGTTTCGATGACAGTTATTATGAGTTTATGTATTTTGATGTACCGAAGAAGTTCGGAGTCCTGGATGTGATCACGGACATGACAAGGAGTCTCGGAATGGTCGACACATAAAGATTGATATATTGGACGGCTATATTCGGACACCGGAAAGGTTCCGGAGAAAACCGGAGTGCCGGAGGGGTTACCGGAACCCCCCGGGGGAAGTATGGGCCTTAGTGGGCCAAGAGGGGAGAGAGAGGGGCCGCACCAGGAGGTGGCGCCCCTGTGGGAGTCCGAATAGGACAGGAGGGGGGGGCGCGCCCCCTCTCCTCTCCCTCTCCTCTCTTCCTTCCCCTTCTCCTTCCTAGTTGGACTAGGAAAGGGAGTCCTACTCAACTAGGAGGAGGACTCCCCCTCCTTGGCGCGCCTATAGGGGCGGCGGCCGCCCCCCTCCCTCCTTTATATACGGGGCAGGGGGCACCCTAGGACACACAAGTTTGATCTACGGATCGTTCCTTAGCCGTGTGCGGTGCCCCCTCCACCATATTCCACCTCGGTCATACCGTCATGAAGCTTAAGCGAAGCCCCTGCGCCGTGAAACATCAAGATCGTCACCATGCCGTCGTCTTGACGAACTCTCCTCGACACTCGGCTGGATCGAGTACGAGGGACGCCATCGAGCTGTACGTGTGTCAAGAACTCGGGCGCCGTAACGGCGCCGGATCGGTCGGATCGCGAGGAGAACGACGACTACTTCCTCTACGTCGTGATCGCTTCTGCTTCGAGTCTACGAGGGTACGTAGACAACACTCTCCCCTCTCGTTGCTATACATCACCATGATCTTGCGTGTGCGTAGGAATTTTTTTTTGAAATTACTACGTTCCCCAACACTAGGAAGGTCAGGAAAGATGGAAGGAAAGAAATGGGATCCTTAAGAATCACAACTGGGCAATAAGAAATATGCATAGAGAATCATTTAGAAGAGCTGCAGAAGATGATATCCTCAAAGAAAATCGGTGACACCGAATTAGATGGATCGGTAGGTCCGAAAGTCTGGGACTTAGGGCAGATCCTTTTTCGGTCAGACCGAAATTGTTAAGTCGGTGACGCCGAGTTTAATTCCAAGGAAATACAGAAATAATTCAGCTCACTTCGCAAGGAATGTTTCAAATGATTTGCAATGAATTGGGAAATGATTTTCAAGAAATTGATCAGAGCCAAAATAATATTCACAAAGACAGAAGAATAGAAATGAAATCGATTGGTAGATGAAGTTTTTTTTAAAGAAAACAAAATGAGTAAACATAAGAGCAACTAGAAAGACTCCAAAAACATATGTACTTCATCTAGGTCACCTATGTTTGAGTATTTTGACTTAGGAGTCAAATGAGAACATTTGATCATAGGTCATACTCATCGTTTAAGCTCAAAATGGGGTTGCCATTTTTCGATTAAGCATTTGATGTGATCACATCTTATGAAGCTGCTTGTACTCATGACTTTGAGCAAAGCTCCTTCAAGATGTGAAGAACATACCTCGGGCTTGTTGTTGCTTTGCTCATGTAGGTGAACTTGATGTAGGTGCTCATAGAATGTGAGGTTGGAGCACCATTTCCAATTGTGTAGTTCATCTTCCTACATGGGTTAGGCAAGCAAGGAAATACTCAAGAATATCCAAGATGACAAGAGTGAAATACTAGATGTATAAGGTGTCAAAAAGGATATGTGGAATTTTGTTCCTTGAACTCAACATCCCAAAGAGCTAGATACTTGGTCAATAACAAGATTACTCATGATTTGAGTGAGTGGTAATCTTGTGGAATGTGGATCATCCAAGTACCTGCAAGGAGTTAGTTGCAATACAAGGGGGCAAATGTGTCCAAGACATATGATCATCATCATAAGAGAAATATCAAGGATTAGTCAAGTAGGCTCATGCCTTGCATGCATCAATGGAGTTTTCACTCCAAGTTTGAAGCATCAATGATGTTCAACTCACTCCTTAAGCGACAAAACACTTTCTCATCAAGGGGTTTTGTAAAGATATCAGCAAGTTGTTTGTCAGTACGAACATGCTTAAGATTGATGTCTCCCTTGGCAATGTGATCACGAATAAAATGGTGACGAACTTCAATATGTTTCGTACGAGAGTGTTGCACAGGATTGTGTCCAATCTTAATCGCACTCTCATTGTCACAAAGCAAGGGAACGTGTCTCGCATGTATCCCATAATCCTTAAGTGTTGTGTCATCCATAGCAACTGAGCACAACATGATCCAGCAGCAATATATTCTGCTTCGGCTGTGGATAAAGATACCGAATTTTGTTTCTTGGAGGACCAAGATACAAGGGATCGACCAAGGAATTGACATGTACCCGAAGTTGACTTTCTATCAACCCTGTCTCCGGCATAGTCCGAGTCGGAATAGCCAACAAGATCGAAAGAGGCCCTCTTAGGATACCAAATGCCAAAGTTAGGTGTGTGTATCAAATATCTCACAATTCTTTTAACAGCTTTAAGATGACATTCTTTAGGGGCTGCTTGATATCGAGCACACATGCATACACTCAACATTATGTCAGGACGAGAAGCACAGAGATATAGTAGAGAACCAATCATGGATCGGTAAACCTTTTGATCAACAGGTTCTCCATCTTTAGTCAAGTCATTATGTCCACTAGTAGGCATGGGGGTTCTCATACCTTTGCTTTCTTGCATGTTGAACTTCTTGAAGAGATCTTTGGTGTACTTTGTTTGTGAAACAAAGGTACCCTCCTTAGATTGCTTGATTTGCAACCCAAGGAAGAATTTGAGTTCACTCATCATGGACATCTCATACTTCTCCGACATGAGCTTCCCAAACTTCTCGCTAAAATGAGGGTTAGTTGAACCAAAGATAATATCATCAACATATATTTGGCACACAAATAGTTCACCATCAACCCTTTTCGTGAATAGTGTTGAGTCTATTTTTTCCAATCTCAAATCCTTTTTCAAGAAGAAAGCTAGTCAAGCATTTGTACCAAGCTCTAGGAGCTTGTTTAAGACCATAAAGGGCTTTGTGCAACTTGTAAACATGATTAGGCTTTTTAGGATTCACAAATCCGGGAGGTTGTTTCACAAATACTTCCTCCTCAATTTCACCATTTAGGAAAGCACTTTTAATGTCCATTTGATAGAGAGTAATATCATGGTGGTTGGCATAAGCAAGAAGAATGCGAATAGACTCAAGTCTAGCAACGGGGGCATAGGTCTCACCATAGTCCATACCTTCGACCTGTGTGTAACCTTGAGCTACGAGACGAGCCTTGTTGCGGATGACTTGTCCATCTTCATCTTGCTTGTTCCGAAACACCCATTTGGTTCCAATGACGTTTTGATCATCATTGGGCTTCTCTACCAAAGTCCATACATTGTTCCTCTCGAAGTTGTGTAGCTCTTCGTGCATAGCGTTCACCCAATCCGGGTCTTCTAGTGCTTCTTCTACCTTCATAGGTTCAAGACTAGAGATAAATGAGTAATGCTCACAAAAGTTAGCTAAGCGAGTTTTAGAGCGAGTAATTCTCCCGGAGTCGATGTCGTTCATCATTTGTTCCACGGGATGATTCTTCTTGACTCTTGCTCGAACTCGAGATTGCTTTTGTTGTTGTCGTGGCTGAGCTTCCTCATCATCCTCATCTTCCTCTTCTTCTTCATTGTTGTTGGTGTTGTCTTGAGGTGGTGGAGAAGGAGGTTGTGGTGGATCTTCTTGTTGCACTTCCTCATCTTGGTGAGTTCCACTTGTGGAAGCCTCCATGTTGCCTTGAGGTTCATCTTGCCGTGAGGTAGGGGGCTCCACATATGTAGATGAGGTACTCTCCTTCACTTCCATGGGACGGATCTTTCCAATAGATAAATCTTGAATGGCTTTCGATGGGTCCTTGTCTCCTACATCAATAGGCATTTGCTCTACTTATGAGCCATTAGATTCATCAAACTTCACATCTATCTCTTCAACCTTTGGGTGAAATTATTGTAGACACGGTAGGTGTGGGAGTTTGATCCATAACCGAGGAAAAAGCCTTCATGAGTTTTAGGAGCAAATTTAGACCGACGATGCTTATCAAGGATATAGCATTTTGAACCAAAGACACGAAAGTATCCCACTTGGGGTTTGTTACGAGTGAGGAGCTCGTATGAAGTCTTGCCGAGAAGCTTATGAAGATAAAGCCTGTTAATAGCATGACAAGCTGTCTCGACGGCTTCTCCCCAAAAGTGCTTCGGTGTCTTGTATTCGTCAAGCATCGTTCTCGCCATCTCTATGAGCGTTCGGTTCTTCCTCTCAACAACTCCATTTTGTTGAGGTGTGTACGTAGCCGAGAACTCATGTAGAATCCCTTCCTCATCGAGAAAAGAGTCCACATGGGCGTTCTTGAACTCCGTTCCATTGTCACTCCGTACTTTCTTGATCTTCACCTCAAATTGATTTTGGGCCTTTCTGGCAAAGGTTTTGAAGATTCTCTGAACCTGCGATTTGTCATCAAGGAAAAATACCCACGTAAATCTGGAATAATCATCAACTATAACTAGACCAAAGGAGTTACTACCAAGGCTTTTGTAAGCATTGGGACCGAAGAGATCCATATGAAGAAGCTCAAGCGGTCTCCTTGTGGTCATGATGTTCTTCACGGATGACTTCCACCTACTTGTTTTCCTGCCGACAAGCACTACAAAGTCTATCTTTGTCAAAGAGAACATCTTTAACACCAAGAATATGATCACCTTTGATTAGCTTATCTAGATTACGATACCAACATGTCCAAGCCTTCTATGCCATAGCCAACCTTTAGCAGATTTAGCAATGAAGCAAGTTCTAGGTTGAGCTTTCTTAGTGAAATCAACAATATATAGATCACCTCTACGGATACGGTAAAACCATGTTATGATTGTCACGACGAAAGACTTGGCAATCTACTTGATGAATAGCACGTTGAATCCAAAGTCAGCTAATCTAGACATGGAAAGTAAATTGTATCCAAGTGATTCAACAAGCATGACATTTTGAATAGAGCTATCATGAGATATGGCCACCTTACCAAGGCCAAGTACCTTACCCTTGGAGTTGTCTCCAAAAGTCACATACTAGCGTGGACCATCGTTCTTTGCAAGCTCTCGAAACATGTCTTCGTCTCCGGTCATGTGATCGGTGCATCCACTATCAAGAATCCACTCTTTTCCACCGGATATGTAGTCTCTCAGATTCGCCATAAGATTGAGACTCTTCATGATCTTGTCTAGCTCGGTGTCCGAATCAGAGTAATCATCATCGTGCTCATGCTCATCATCATATTGACCCATAGATTGTTCATCATCAACTCCTAGGTCAATTTGACAACAACTTGCATTAGTTTTGTCAATGTGACAATAATCATCGGAATGCAATACAAGAGCATTTCTAATTCGAACATTGATAAGACCGGGATCACCCTTCCTTTTCATAAGATCACGAAGCTCAAAAAAGCATTTATCAAAGTTGGGATCATTGGAGCATCATATCAAATTCAATAGTCTTGTATAGAATTTCATCAAGACCTCTCAAAGAGTAGTCTGGATAAAGTTCTTCCAAGAACTTCCATATGGCATAGGCGCACTCAAAGTTTGTGACAAGCTTAAGCAAGTTATCGGGCAAACCTCTAATGATAAGATTTACAGTTCTAAGGTTACGAAGCAAATCAAGCTCTTCATCCATGGTAGGGTGCAAGGGGTCAAATGGAGGCACATATGGGGTTTCAACATATTTGCGCAAGTTAAACATCTTAAAGATAATAAGCATTTCAATCCTCCACGAGTTATAGGACACTCCATCAAGAATAGGCACTCTATGGCTAACACTCCCAAACATAGACACGTCCATCTTCCTCCAATGGTGTGCAAACCAAAGCAATGGAAACCAATGCTCTGATACCAATTGTAGGATCGAAGAAGGTGAGAGTGTCTAGAGGGGGGGTGATTAGACTACTCGACAAGATAAAAATTATGCCTTTTGATAAAGACAAGTTTTTGGCAGATTTTGCATATCACACAAGTCAAGTAGCATACTACACATGCAATTCTAGAGTATGGGCAGCGGAAAGTAAATTGCACAAGTAGTAAAGAGAAGTGGAGAAGATCAAACGCAATTTGGAGACACGGAGATTTTTCTCGTGGTTCCGATAGGTGGTGCTATCGTCAATCCACGTTGATGGAGACTTCAACCCACGGAGGGTAACGGCTGCGAGAGTCCACGGAGGGCTCCACCCACGAAGGGTCCACAAAGAAGCAACCTTGTCTATGCCATCATGGCATACGTCCACGGAGGACTAGCCTTACTCGGGGTAGATCTTCACGAAGTAGGCGATCTCCTTGCCCTTACAAACTTCTTGGTTCAACTCCACATCTCGACGGAGGCTCCCAAGCGACACCTAACCAATCTAGGAGGCACCACCCTCCAAAAGGTAATAGATGGTGTTGATGATGATGAACTCCTTGCTCTTGTGCTTCAAATGATAATATCCCCAACACTCAACTCTCCTCACTGATTTGGCTGTGGTGGAAGAAAGGATTGAGTGGAAAGCAACTTGGGAAGGCTAGAGATCAAGCTTCATATGGTGGGAGTGGAGCAACTTGATCTCAACACAAGGGTAGGTAGTTTTCTTCTCGAAATGTAAGGTAGGAGTGGTAGTTCTTTCGATGGCTCTCTCCACGAATGAAGAGGGGTGGAGGGTATTTATAGCCTCCACACAAAATCCAACCGTTACACACATTTGACCAATCTCGGTCGGACCGAAGTTGACAACTCGGTGAGACCGAAAGTTCAAATCTTGTGAGCGTTGGGATTTTCAGTGGGACCGAAAATACAATCTCGGTGAGTCAATTCTTCCAAAGACTAGGGTTTGCCAATCTTGGTGGGACCGACTTCATCATCTCGGTGACACCGATTTGATGTGAAGGATTCTGAAGCTTGGCAACACTAGTTTCGTGAGACCGAGTTCGAATCGGAAAATCCGAAATTTCTAGGGTTTGGCTTTGTGGTGAGGTGGTTCATCTCGGTGTGGTGAGTTTAGGAAATCGGTGGGACCGAGATTACTTATGAGTGTATGTTGGAATGAAAGATTGCTGATAGTTTGGGAGATGTATCACTAAGCACTTTGAGCAACCAGATCATTAACATAACCTCATCCCCTTTTAATAGTATTGGCTTTCCTATGGACTCAATGTGATCTTGGATCACTAAACCAAAAATGGAGTCTTGAGCTTTTGCCAATGCTTGCCTTAGCATCTTGAGGGGTCCACCTCTCCAGTCCTTTTGCCATGCCAAAGTGATTGACCTTCCTGAAACATACTTGATAAAAACATTAGTCCAACCACAAAGTATGTTGTCATTAATTACCAAAACCACCCAGGGAGCAAATGTGCTTTCAAAAGGAGAGTTTTCTTGAATCATATGGCCGCATATTTGGCCAACACTCACAACCAAAGGCACGGAGAGAAGCATAGTTTGGTGTAGTGTGTAAGAGTCTTTCGGTGGGTGTTTAAAAGTTGTCAACTTGACTAGGCAGAATATTTATAAGATGAGTGGCAGTGAGAAAGGCCTCATCCCAGAACTTAAGAGGCATAGACGCATTTGCAAGTAGAGACAAACCAATCTCAACGATATGCCTATGCTTGCGTTCTGCCGAACCTTTCTGTTGATGTGCATGAGGGCAAGAAACATGGTGAGAAAGTCCCAATTTTTGGAAGAAAGGGTTCAATTCTTCATACTCACCACCCAAGTCTGACTGAACTGAGATAATTTTACTATTGAATTTTCGTTCAACAAGTGCTTGGAAATTTTGGAAGACTTGAAACACATCAGATTTATGCTTGATAAGATAGATCCATGTATACTTGTTATAATCATCAATAAAGCTTACATAGTACTTGTGTCTACCAACAGAAAGAGGTGCTTGCCCCCATACATTAGAAAATATGAGTTCTAATGGTTTGGAAGAAAAGACACGGGGTAAGGAAGTTGATGACTTTTTGCTCTCTGACATGAATCACAAACTGTTTCATTGCTAGGCTCACTAACAAAAGGGAGCTTATTTTTCCTAAGAACACGATGAACAATAGTAAATGAAGGTTGCTCTAGACGATCGTGTCACCTTGCCGAAGATAATGTGGTGACACCAAAACCTTGTTTATTGGAACTCCTAAAACGGGGAATCAACGGATATAGCCCACCAACACATCTACCTCTGTAGAGAATTCTCCTTGTTGCTTGGTCCTTAATCAAGAAGAAAAAGGATGAAATTCAAGAAAAACATGATTGTCCAAAGCAATACGATGAACGGAGAGAAGATTTGTTCTAGCATGAGGTGAATAAAGAATTCTTTTAAGATGAATGGGTCGGCTAGAGGTATGTAATACTGACTGACCAACGTGATCTATTCTCATACCTGTCCCGTTGGCGGCATGGATCTGATCTTGCCCACGATACTTGTCACGGACGATTAGCTTCTCCAACTCTCCTGTGAGGTGGTCGGTCGCCCCACTGTCGACGTACCAGTTTGTATCCACCCCGTATTGGGCAGCAGCGGCAACCTTTTCTTCCAGTGCATCATCATCAAATTTGTACCAGCAATCTTTGGTAGTATGGCCAAACTTACCACAAATCTGGCACTGGATGGGATCATTCCCCCTTGTGTTTTTGCCGGATGCGGGGCCACCAGGGCCTCCCGGACCTCCGGGACCGTCTGGCGCACCACCTGATCGGGCGCCCTTGTTGTTGTTGTAGAAAGGACACCCGTCGCTGCCCTGTTTTTTATTGTAGCCACCGTAGCCGCCACCTTTTGGCTTCTGCTGCTGCTTGCCGTGAGGAGGCGGCGGGCCACCATGACGTGCGATGGTGTTGTTAGAGGTCTTGGACCCTCCGCCACCGGCGCCACCCATGAAGAGCTCCACTCGCTGATCAAAGTTGCAGATCTGGGAGTAGAGAAGGTCGACGGTGATTGGTTCAGTGCGGGAATCCAGGGTTGAGACCATGGAGTTATAGTCGAGGTCCAGCCCGCGACAATGACGGAGATGAGTTCATCTTCCTCCAGTGGCTTCCCCGCTGCAGCAAGTTCATCCGCGAAGCCTCGCATCTGGGAGAAGTACAACACAGTAGATTGGGTACCTTTCTGAGCATTGGGGAGGGAGATGCGAAGATTATTGATGCGTGAACGGGACTGTGAAGCAAACATGTTACCGAGGCTTGTCCAGAGTGCATGAGCAGTCCGGATGGAGACGACGGAGACGAGCACATCCCTTGATAGATTGTTCAAGATGTGCCAGAGGACCCGCTGGTCCTGCCTGACCCATGCATCGTATGCTGGGTTTTGGATCGTCTGATCCTTGCAGTCATTGTCCTTGACGACATCGAGCTTCTCCGACGCGATGATGGAGTCGTCGAGGTAGCCATAGAGCCTTGCGCCGAGGAAGTGGGGGAGGATCCGCGCCCTCCACAGGAGATAGTTCTCCCTGGTCAGCTTCTCCGAGACCTGAGAACCGAGGCCGGAGGCAGCTGGGCTTGATGATGAGGACGCCATTGGGTTTTTGGTGTAGATGGTTTCATTTTCTATGGTTCAGAACCTGGAGGAAGAGGATGCTTTGATTACCATGTAGAAGATTGTGGTGGAAGCGTTCTACCCTCTCGAGAGAGGGCCGCAGGTATTTATTGATAACGATGGGGCTTATCCCATGATCGCATACAAGACTTGGAGTACAAGGGAATAGAGGTAGAGATAGAAAGAAGTTTAACTAGATACTAGTACATCTCTAACCAACTAACCCTGTAACAGATTATATGCGCCGGCCCCTAGGCCTACATGAGATATTTCAACAGCCTAGATATTAGCTACATAGGGCACAACTAGACTTGAAATACCACAAGTTCAGTAAAAGGTTAACACACACATCAACAATATAAAACTCCGGCCAAATTGCCATCATACTGGCAAGTAAGCAAATTGTAATCTACCCAGGACAAAAGCACTTCGGGCCGGCAAGCTAATCTCTTGCGAACGAGAATCCAACATCTTGCAATTTATTTAATAAATGTCGTTGCATAAGCTAATAGGCTTGTAGGGTAATTAGCTCCGGAGAATCAACCTTTGGGATCAGCAACACTGTTGTATCGATCTACTCTTCAGATCACCCCTGAACAGCTAGCATGAAGAAAGTCATGTCCGATCTCGCCTCGAAAAATATACCAATATTTTTTATAAAAGTTTTGTGTAACCCATCCGGGCCCGGAGCTTTAAGGTCTCATGTGCAACTGCACTCTTCACATCCTCGGCAGTATACTTAGCAAGGACGGTTTCATATGCAAAGTTATGCCTTTTTTTTTTGAAAGTATATGCAAAGTTATGCTGTAAAATAAGTTGGAGTTACACAAACAAATTCTCTTACAGAGACCAGTTGGTGGCGCCGGCCGCTTTGGCTCAGCATGCATGTGCAAACGTGAGGTGGAGTGCGCAATTTTTTTTTTTTCGAAAAGGGGTAATGCCCCGGCCTCTGCATCAGCATGATGCATACGGCCCTCTTATTAAAAAGAGTAGTAACAATATGGTTCCAAAGGTCCTGAAGAGTAAATAAAAGAAGCAAGACAAGCTCACACAGAGCCCGGACCAGCTAGATACATGAAGCTAGCCAAAACAAAGAGCCACAACCGGCAAGGCAGAACTAGATAGGAATACTAAATGCCTATCCTATTACATGACCGCCATCCAAACCGGTTGAAGATATCCCGAGCTACCATCTCCCATCGGACAGACCCAGTAACCAAATGCTCCCTGGCCTCCGTCTGGGTGAGTAGCGACCACGAACGAATCAGAGCCGTAGTCCGGAACAAAACCAGCAAAAAATGTATATATGATGTTCTGTTAAAAACCAAATCGTTTCTGCAGTTCCAGATGGTCCACAACAATGCACAAACCCCCACCCGAATATGTCTCCCTAGGCTGGGCTCAATCCCATTAAGCCAGGTCCCAAACAAAGCACTAATGGAATTCGGTGGTTTGATGTTAAACGCAATGTGGACCGTCTGCCAAAGAACTTTTGCAAGCGGGCAATCAAAAAAGAGGTGTTAAATGGACTCATCCCGATCACAGAAACTACACCTAGTAGGTCCTGTCCAATTGCGCTTCTTCAAGTTATCCTTAGTTAAAATTACTTGTTTATGAACAAACCACATAAACACTTTTAATTTCAAAGGAACTATGAGTTCACAATTACGAACGTGCAAAAGGGAAGGCACACAACTCAGCATGCATAAAGATGTTGCTTTTATCTTGTCATATATCGATCGAAGGCCATAATGCTGGCCCAGCTTTGTTGGAAAGTTAAGAAAAAAAGTTACGAAGCGTACATCCATCGCAGCTCGATCAAATGCCGATTAAGGGCATGTACAATAATGACATATGGATACAGATGCTTCATGACAAAAAATAGGTTGATGCATCAATATTGGTTTTTTCCCAAACCACGGCGAGTAAATCGGAACGGAGGAAGTACTATTGAGCCTCATCAAATAATAGAAAGTAGACTCTCACTACACATGTCTCCCCACTCTTCACTTCAACTTTATCAGCTTTATGCACCGGACGGCACTTTTTCTCACTACACATGTTTCCCTACTCTCGACATAGCGTATGGGGCATCACCCTGGGGCTATGCATTGTATATGTCCTGACTCAGATGCAAGCACCCCACCAACAAGAAAGTGATTAGCAAAGTTATAGATCACGTTGCTCCTCTTCATGGTGTGCCGAGTTCGTGGAACGTCGGTCTGCTAGTGCACGTGTTCAAATGTAATAACTAATGAGCTGTGTTCTTGGCTAAATTGTGCCAGCAGAGACGGATCTGGAACCTATAACGCGTTGCCCCTTCTGGTATAAAAGCGCTTCGAGTCGAGGCGTTGATTTCTTGTAATATAGACCGGAGTTGGAAGCAACTTTGCAAGTGGCATTACGAAGGCTAATAGTGCATTAAAAAGGAGAAAACCATCAAAATATTGAAAGGTTCTTCCCGGTTGTGTTGCATGTTGAGAAAGTTGAAAAGCTCCCTACCTCTGTTATGGCAATTCGCATACATTATGGTTACTTGGTTGATGAGAGTCATGCATGTGACTGCCTACTTGTGTGTTTTTCTTTGATCGATCGAACACGTCGGCGTATAGGTTGGCCTATATAAAGGGGAGCGACATCTTCTCATACATGCATATGATAACCAATGTAATCTTGATCCTCAACTCATGTATTCTCTTTTCAGTCTCTGCTAGGACATTTTGTACATGTTTGTATATTGTTGTTAGCAATAGCATCCATCTAGTAGTTACTCTTAGTTTGCTAAAATGGAAGCACCTTACGATTATCAGCTGGCCGTGGCTGATTATTATTGGGAGGGGAGGCCGGCCATGGATCCAAATGTATGGGTACCCGGCGTCCCTTTGGAGATGACAGTTGCTGCTCCTGCCAGCCACAGTGGTCCGGTGGATGGCTCTCCCGGACGCCAGGAGCCGAAGCTGGTTGAGGAGGAGAGTATTGATCACCATTACGCGGTTCAAGTGTTCAAGCAAGCAGCACAATCACTTCAGGAGGAACGTGACAAGATGGAGATGAAGATCCACCTGTTCCCTCCAAGCATGGGAGATCTGGCGGCCAAGTACGGCGCCCCCAAGGTGGTGGCCATCGGCCCTTACCACCACGGCCGGACCCCGGCCCTCCGGCAGATGGAGAGCACCAAGCATGTGGCCGCCTGGCACTTCATCAACGACTCGGGCCGCTTGGTGGAGGAGGTGTACGGGGCGGTGTGCGCGGTGGCGGACGAGGCCCGCAGCCACTACGACGAGGACAAGGTGCGGGCTCTCGGCGACGACGACTTCAACCCTATGATGTTCTACGACGGCTGCTTCCTGCTGCAGTTCCTGCTGCACTGGGTGGACGAGACGGTGGATCCGCTGCTGAAGGATGCCTTCAGCTCCGACTGCACCAGCATCAGCTACGACATCGCGCTGCTCGAGAACCAGCTCCCATGGGTGGTGGTCCAAGAGCTGATGCGCTTCATGCCGACGCCCCCGGACCTGGTACGGTTCACCACGGGATGGAAGGCCTCTATGCAGCCCACCGTACCTCTCGTAGACAACAGCCCTCTTGCATGGGACGACAGCTACACGCCGCTGCATCTTCTTGAGCTCCTCCGATACTACTCCCTCCGTTCCTAAATGTAAGTCTTTTTAGAGATTTCACTACAAACTACATACGGATGTATATGGACATATTTTAGAGTGTAGATTCACTCATTTTGATCCGTATCTACTCCATAGTGAAATCTCTAAAAAGACTTATATTTAGGAACGGAGGGAGTACATCGTAGGAAGCACTACCAAGACGCCGCCCGAGCCGGAAGTTCATAAAAAAGCGGAGAAGATATCAATTTCCGTCAGTGCCATGGAGCTCGCGGAGATCGGCATCGAGATCACGGCCACCGAGCCTACGGCAGATCTCAAGGAAATGGGCGTCAAAAAGAAAAAGTCGCTCCTCACCGGCGAGCTCTTCTTGGCGCCACTGAACCTAAACGATGCAAACGCGAGCTTCCTCGTCAACATGGCGGTTTTGGAGCTATGCACGACCCCAGACTTTTCTGTAGAGGTCGAGGAGAAGTCTGCTGTCTGCTCCTACCTCTGCCTCCTGGGGATGGTGACGGACAACGAGGAGGACATGCAGCAGCTGCGGAAGAAGGGTATCTTGCAGGGAGGTGCAGGGCTCAGCAACAAGGACGCGCTGGAACTGCTCAACAGGGTGGAGAACCGGCTGCGCTCCGGAACCCACTATCTGAGGACCATGGTGCTCATCGAGAACTACAGGAAGGAGAGGCCGAGGCGGATCAAGTTTCACAAGTTCCACTACAACTACCGCAAAGCCATCATCCTGACCTTGTCCGGCATTGCTGGACTTGCCAGCTTCCTCGGGGCGCTCAAGTCTCTCAACTCAAGTAGTAAGAGCTAGCTTCCTGCACCTCAGTCCTGCGTTGACTTATACTATGTACTCCCTCCGTTTCTTTTTAGTTTGCATATAACTTTTGTCTGAAGTCAAAGTATCTCTATTTTGACCAAACTTATAGGAAAACGTATCAATATTTACAAGGCCAAGGAATATCTTTAGATTCATTATGGAATATAGTTTCATATTATGTATATCTGATATCATTGATGTTGATATTTTTTTAATACGAATTTGGTCAAAATTTGTAAAGTTTGACTCGACAGAAATCTTATATACAGAGTAAAAAGGAACGGAGGGAGTATATTTCCGAGTCTAGCTGCTACAGTTAATCATTTGTTCGATATCAGTTCAATTTGCATTGATATCTTAATATAGAGTAATGCTAGACCCACTAAGGGTTACGTAGTGGTTTTACGGGCATGCTGATGTGGACCATTAGGATTGGAAGTGGGGATGAAGGGGCCCACCCCAGGTAAAATTAGGTGGGTGTGTGTGTGGGTGGGGTGGGGGGGGGGGGGAGGAGGTAAGATTTATGTTGGCAAGTTACGGAAACATAAAGGTCTAGCTTTTTCGCTTAATATAAACCGAGCAATGGTAGACATACGTTGAGTTTCTATGTAATTCCTGTTATCGGCTGAGGTGGAGAAACTTAATTGTGCTAGGATTAGCGGCTGCCCACCCCCCTCCCACCCCGGTTGAATTCAGGGGCCGAGGAAAGAGTTTGTGATAAGGACATGACTACCTTGGATACGACCAAAAATATTACATATATGCATATTTGTGAGGTGATTTCTAATTCAAATTACGCAGTAATTTATTTATGTTATCTAGGACAAAAATACTTCACAAACTTTTGTGCCATGTCTAATTGTAGGTGTATGGGACATTTGTACAATCCACATATGAAGATAAGGGAAAACGAGAAGTTTAGGTGTTGTTCAAAAATTCCTCTCACGTCAGTTTTGGGCCAAGAGAAGATAGAGTTCATGCCTCTCACGTTCTGAACTCATATTCGGACTGCATAGACATATCTGACTCAAAAGGCCCAAGATCTCTTTTATCCGGATTCCGAATTGCGTGATTTTTTGTTGTTGGAAAGTAGATTTCGTGCACTTTTCAACCTAATTGGATTCACCTTCAAATTCGTCCAGAGCATTGAGATATTGACGAAACAATCAGACGTTGCAGCAGAATCTGAGTCAAAATACAAGTTCAGAGGCGTTGCATCTGCCTTGGGACGTCCTCCCATCTCCTTGGCCGCCACCCCTTGCTTATATATAAGTAGATCCATCTAGTAGCTTTTTCCTTGGGTTTTGTTTAGATTAAAGTTCGCCATAGCTACAACTCGCGTACTTTGTTTGTGTTCAACGACCAGACCAAGACGTCACAGAACCCCACTTTCATCAATAAAGCTTTCCTCTTATATTCGCAATATCTAGATTGCAATCTCAGTTTCTTGCTTGTTCTTCATTTGCTCGCACAAAATAGACCCTCGTGGTCAGGTTGATTGTGCTTCGGCGTGGTCAATAACCCCTCGGAAGTCAGTTTAGCGATTGCTAAGGCGCGACGTCTTCGCACTTTCATAGTCGGATTGTCCAAGTCGACTTCCACAGAAAATGATAGCTTTCTCATCGAAACACCAGGGCACCTTCGCCTCTATCAAGTGGTATCAGTTTTCAGGTTGCTCGGTGAGATTTCCAATTTTTCATAGTCTAGATTGCATATGTTTTTCATACCTAGAGTCCTAGAAAAAGCCATAAAAAAGTTAGATCCGTTCATCCTTTGTCCAAGCCAGTCTGAGCATTTGTAATTTTCTTTTCATTGTTTGCGTAGTTGAATTATAGGTTGCATCTCGTCGTGTCAAGTTGCTGGTCTTAGTGTCTAGTTTCTTTAGAGTTTCGAGTTTTGTTCACATTGGTCACATCATCGTTGCATCATCATCCCTTCCACTGTCGACCACTGACATCTATCAGTTTCCACCACGTGCTACCCATCGTCCATTGTCAACATCATAGTTGAGGTTGTTTGCATCTTCGCTTGATCTAATCTGCATCTTATCTAGTTTGTTTTGAAAAGAGAAATTTCGGATCTATCTAGACTCAATCTCGTACCTGGATTCGGATTGGAATATGTTTTGTGCACTGTTCAGTAAAACAGACATATATTCCTCAAACGTAGTTCGTTTTGGCTCCACAAGTACTCAAATTCAAGCTATCGACGAGCCGCATATGAATAGTTCATCAAGCTAGTTCATTATTTTGACTTCCAAGTCGTCTTCTAAATAGGACTTTTTGCCCCCCGAAATTTGCGAACACAATTTTCATTGTTTTTCGGCTCACTTCCTGAATTTTTTGACTTCTCATACGAACTCTGAATTGAGTGATTCTTTTTGAATTGGAAAGCTTGAGTCAGTAGCATTCTGTAGGAAAGTTATCAAAAAATTAGCATAAAGTTTTTCAGAGAAAAGTTGTAGAGAGATTGTTTGATATATCCTAGTTGGAGCTTATTTCCCATCATTATCTTTACTGCCATTGTGATCTTCGCTTATATCTTGTTTACCAGAGCTACTTCACATCCTTTGTTGTTGCTAGTTGTGTTATGAGGTGACCCCATTAGTGTTGTAGGCTCGCGTCTCTAGTCCGGTCTAGCCTAGGACCAACACAGTACCGTCGTTGAGCGTCTATTCAACGTTGCATCTATGAATTAATTATTGCTAATCTTTTGCTACCATATATATAAAGCCACGCCAGCTCCACATATTTCTATATCATGCATATTTACGTTCACCTTGCATCTGCTTTACTCAATCTTCGGAGTTATTCGACACCGTTGGTTGCCGGCCGCCACGTGCTGCATGGTAATAACTTGTAAGATATTGATATTTTCTTACCGTGAGCGCTTTACCACCACATCCTAGTAGTTCGTAGGAACATTATTTTTGAATTTTGTTTCTTCTTTCTACTAATTATGACAGGTTTCGAAGGTATACGTTATTGGACGACAGACACATCTTCACCACCACGAGAGGTGCAACAACACACACAATCACATGGTCAGGTTATCTCTTTACCGTCATTTGAGGGTAGATTTAATCCTGCTATTTATCTAGCTTGGGAGCTTGAAGTAGAAATTTTTTTAGCCACCATGATTTTTCTGAACTGGAGTGAGTTTGAGCTGCCGCTGGAGCATTTACTGGTTTTGCTTTTGTATGATGGAGTGTGCATTGTAATAAAAACATTGATAACCAACCAATAGCTTGGAAAGATTTGAAAGTTGTAATGAGTCAACAAATTTTTCCTCCTTACTATCGTGGTGAATTTCTTTGTAAATTGGAACAATTAAAACAATGCAGTAACACTGTTCATGCTTACTACCAAGAGTTCAAATCTTATATGTATCATTGTGACATAGAAGAATCCGAGGATGATACAATGAATAGATTTTTTGGTGATTTGAACCATGATATTCGCGCAAGATTTCAATATATTCCTTGTTGCATTACTAATATGTATGTTCACGCTTGTACCTTTTAGAGACAGATAAATGGGTTGACTACAACAACTACTATTTCAGTTCATGCTCACCACCACCGGTTGGTTCCTCCATCGTTTCACCTACTAGAGCAGCCACATCTAAGATTGTGAGCGCGACATCATCTCAAGTGTATGATACATTGTCATCGTTCGTACCTACATCAGCTACGTCTTTGCGACAAGGTAATAGTAAAGGTATTGATGATATAACTTTACATGAGAATGATGCATGCCTAGTTAACTTGAATACATCATGTGTTGACTTACCTATTGATTCGAGCACACCACCTATTTTAGAGAATCATGTTACTATCATGAATGCGTCATGTGATCAAACGGCTGAAATACCAACAATTTTGAGTGCACCAATTGGATTAACCGTTGATGCAAACCAATGTTTAATCATTTGGATATGACCTCTAATCTTGGTGATGATTCTGTGTCAAATGACTTATTGCATGTTTGCTTATTTAAGCATGTTGTAGCATGTAAATTTGATGCAAGTAAGATTTATTCACCAATCTTGGGATGGTTTAATGATGAAAATTGTCAATCTTTTGATATGAATAAGAGCTTCACTTATATGTGCAAACTGAGTTGCAATATTTTCATGGTTTCTACTTCTTGTGATAATATTTTTTGCTTTGTACTTTGTGAACTATGAAAATTACTCATGTATACATGTGTCATATGTGCAAAAACCAAGGGAAGTAAAAATGAATGACATATACATATACAACATGTACACCTTGTCTCTTTTGTTAGCCATATTTCAGATTAAGCAACGCTGAGGACGGCTTTGTTTTTAAGAAGAGGAGGATGATGAGGACATGACTACTTTGGATACGATAAAAAAATGGTACATACATGCATATTTGTGAGGTGATTTTTCATGCAAACCATGCAATAATTTATTTATATTATCGAGGACAAAATACTTCACAGACTTTTGTCCATGTCTAATTGCAGGTATATGGGCCATTTGTACAATCCACATATGAAGATAAAAGAAAAAGAGAAGTTTAGGTGTTGTTCAAAAATTCTTCTCACGTCACTTTTGGGCCAAGAGAAGATAGAGTCCAAATCTCTCACGTTCTGGACTCGGATTCGGACTGCACAGACATACCTGACTCAAAACGCCAAGATCTTTTTCATCCGCACTCCGAATTGCGTGATTTTTTTTTTGTGTTGGAAAGTAGATTTCGTGCACTTCCAACTCAATTGGATTCACCTTCAAATTCATCCGGAGCGTTGAGATATTGACGAAACAATCAGACGCTGCAGCAGTATCCGAGTCAAACTATAAGTCCAAAGGTGTTGCATCACCTCCACTTGGGCCCATGAACCTTGTATGACCTAGGTTTAGTTTTAGGCTGCCTTCGGACGTCCTCCCACCTCCTTGGCCGCCACCCCTTGCTCATATATAAGTAGATCCATCTACTAGCTTTTTCCTTGGGTTTTGTTTAGATTAAATTTCGTCATAGCTGCAACTCACGTACTTCGTTTGTGTTCAATGACCAGACCAAGATGTCACAGAACCCCACTTTCATCAATAAATCTTTCCCCTTATATTCGCAATATCCAGATTGAAATCTCAGTTTCTTGCTTGTTCTGCGTTTGCTCGTAGGAAATAGACCCTCGTGGTCAGGTTGATCGTGCTTCGGCATGGTCAATAACCCCTCGGAAGTTGGTTTAGCGATTGCTAAGGCATGACATCTTCACACGTTCGTAGTCGGATCTTCCAAGTTGACTTCCATAGAAAACGATAGCTATCTCATCGAAAAATCGGGACACCTTCGCCTCTATCAATTTGTGGAGGGTTATGTAAACGTTCGTAGGTTGCTTCATAGATGTAGGATTTTTGATATAAACCTGCTACTCATGCGTTTCAGCGGGCTTGGTTTAGTTTACATTATTTGTTATATTTATAGTGCAAGAAGTCAAGTCGCTCTCGTAGAACTGAAAGAGAAGCGAGGGGGTTGAACTTCCAAGCCAAAGAACAAGGGATGAGAGCTTTGCTACTAAAGCACATACATTTTCTTGCTCCTTTCTATAAGCTAATTGCTAACTGAATGTTAGTCCACAGTTTGACTTATCTTTCAAGAGTCGGGGTGAACTCGTTCACCTTACGCCTTGGAATTCCTTTACCCCGTGTTAAACATATAGCTAGCGTTTTTGGTAAACTTCACATCATACCAAACAAATCCCGATTGGAAAGAGAAGTTTGACACACTATAGTGACAGGCAAGGGCGAGCAAACCACGTTTGAGACAGTGAGAGTGCCTTCCACGCCGTTTGTTTCGCTCTGGCCTCGCATGGCTGGCTCCATGGTGCACTCTACATCGTGTAATCTGCGCGGCCTCGTCGCCCCCGGCCGATTGTCCCTGGGGATCCATGATGCATGGGCCGCAGGTGCCGTCGGGGCCATCTCTTCATCGTGGTATTTGGCGCCCTCTCACGCGGTATCCCACGCGCCCCGACTGGGCCCGGGTCCACTTTTCAATGTCTCCTCCTCCCACCAAGCTGCTTCGCTCCCACCAGCCGGGCACGATCGGCTGGCTCCCTGGCGCGCTCCACGCCATCCAATCTGTGCGGCTGCGTCGCACCCAACCAATTTTCCTTGGGGGGCCATGGAGAACGTATCCTATGCACCAGCCCAATCTGTGCACCAGGTGCTCCACTGGCTTTTGGGGCATTAGATGAAAAAGCGACGGACTAGATTTTGCCATAGGTTGGACTATATAAAATACTTACAGAAGCAACCTTATAGACTATAACATTCAACCTGCGCTTCACATCCCATTCCCACATCAATAAATTTGTGTGTTATTTTTTGGCAAAAACGCAAAAGTTCCATATAGTTTGAACCGAATGTCTGATTTCGAATCCGTTTTGATTTTTTCTTAACGAGATATTTGAAACAAGATAATGTTGAATATGCTTTAGAATTTTCTTTTGGTTGTGGAACTCAATTAAAATTCAATTTAGGCATGTGCGCGTGGGATCGACGTGTAGTGGGACAGCCAGAGTTCAAAAACACATAGAATAAATCTAGGTTTCAATACAAAATGTATAAATGTCACAGTTACATTTGAAAATAAAAAATTCAAAAATTCAAAAAATATATTTAACACTGATATTATTTCTAACATCTCATCGAAACAAAAATGGTGGTCAAAGAAAAACCAAATTCGGATGTGTGGTTCAAGATATATGACCATATTTATATTTGAAGAAAGAAAGAAAGAAAGAACAGACTCAATAACAGCAGAGGAAAGAGTGAAGTGCGGGTTGTTTTCAGAATAACATGAGGTCTTTTTTGCAAATGTTCAACCAATCTAGCTTTCAGCCTATTGCCATCCCTTAGATTTATATCCAATGGCTCAACAGCCTGCGGAGCACTCGGTGCACAGATTGGACTGGTGCACTGGATACATTCTCGGGGGCCATGATGCATGCGCTGCGGGCACGGCCGAGGCCACCTCTCTATGGAGATTTTCATCATGCAGACGTGCATCGTCCCGTGCGGTGCATCACGCAGTGGGTGAGTCCGGCTCCACATGTCAATGTCATTCGCCCGTCGGGCTGGTTCGCTTGCACCAGCCGGGCATGCGCAGGCGCCCGGCTCGATGTGTGACAACAGGGTGGTCGCAAAGGGTGATCTGGCCAGGGGCCACGATCACAGGCCAACTTGTTAGAAGGTCCATCCGGCCAGGGGTTATGACCGTAAGCCAACCCGTCATGAGGGCCAACCGACAAGGGGTTTCGAGGACAAGCGGCCGGGTGGTGAGCATCTCGCCGCATCCTAATGAGCTCCTGAGTCAGGGTGAATCATGGGTTGTTCTGTCTTTCCCTAAGGCGGTTGTATTTTTCTATAAGTTTTTTGTTTCATGTCGCACACTGGACGCCGCACACACATGCCTCCCTCTCGCTTCGCTTTGCAACTCATCCTCTGGAGGGCTCTTTGCTCGTTCCCGCCGGTGACACTCAAACATGTCTCCGGCCTCTCCCTTCATGCACAGATATGCAGTTGACAACCCACATGTGGAGGGGATCTATCGTAGGCTTTTCAATAATTAAGAGTGTCGAACCCAACGAGGAGTAGGAGAAATTGGTTTGTGGATACTAATGAGAGTTCACTGAAAAGCTGCAAAGAGTGTTTGATTGTTTGTTTGAAAACAAGAGTAATTACAAGAATGTAAATAGTAACGAAAGTGCGAATGTGCAGCAAGTGGCCTAATCCTTAATTATGCTAAGGCCAAGCCGGTTGTTTTACTTATAGGGATCAAGGAGTTCTTGAGAACACACAGGAGTTTCACCAAGTTACTTTCTTCATTATTCATTAAATTGCCGCCATTGCTTTGATAGTTTGTTGTGTGGTGGGACCTATGATAAAGTGTTGTTTTTATTTGAACAAACAACCCACTTATGATTACACTCACTAGATGACTCATTGGGCCAATTATCGCAGAGACCAACTACAACCAAGAAACCAAGTGAACTATTCAACAACGCTAACATAATTATACACATGAAATTCACATTCCGAGAACCCGATTGAGCTAGATGCAACCAAACATGTCCCGTAAGTATGATGACAATCATATCCATAGAGGACAAAACTAATCACTGAATTACAAATTTAACACTTCATCCTTATGGGTGGGGTAGTTCGATTCTGAATTACTCCCTCTGTCCCAAATATAAGAACGTTTTTTAACACTACACTAGTGCAAAAAACGTTCTTATATTATGAGACGAAGGGAGTACAAATTTAACAGTTCATCCTCATGGGTGGGGTAGTTTGATTCTCCCTACCACGACCGTATCAGGGCTTTCCGGGTTAGCATAATGTTGATTACTCCCTCTATTCTATAATACTTGTCGTGGTGGTGTAGCTGATTAGACAGAGACCCCTAGAAAACTAACTGATTAGACAGAGTATCTTCATTAGCTGTGTGCCAGTTGTAACATTGTGCGATTATTAGTTTATTAGGGCAACTTCAGTCGTACATTAAACCTTCCCTAAACGTTTGGACCATTCTATCCGGACATAAGTTGTCATCCAACGGTGTATTTCAAACATCCGTATACGTGTCCAGACATTCAAGATCTAATAAACCGGTACCAAATATGATGAGGTTTGTGGGCGTCCGGATTTGTGCCACGTTTACACCCGACTACACAGGTCCATCCAAAACCCTCCCTGCACCTTCTAGTCTAGAAGTTCTTTCGCTCTCGGCGTCACATTCATGCCGGTCTAGAGCGGACATGACCTGTCATGAAACCCACTCTCGCCTGCCACTCACGGCGCCTGCACTCGCTCTCCGCTCCACGTTGATGCCTGTTTATTAGTGTCACGAGACCAGGCAAGCTGACGGACGCCGCTGACCGTCCCTCCGCCTTCCCGACATTCAACCGGCGTGGTGGCCGAGAAACCTACTCCGGGCGCCCGCGTTCACCGTGGCTTGGCCTGCCCAGTGCCCTCTATTTAAAGAGAGTCGTTCATGGCACAAACCGCACCAGGTCTGAGCTCCATCTCCCGTAGTCTGTAACCGGCACACCACCGCTTCACTTCCTCCTGTTTCCACGTCCGTCTACGCGATGGCCGGGACCAGACATGGGTGGTGAAATAGGCACTCGTCATGGTGCCAACACGAGATTGCGGAACTTGTGCGTTTTTGGGAAGCCCGGCGCGTGCACCGCATAGAGGCGAGACAACCTCCGAGCTCACCGGAGGATAGTTTAGACGACAAGGAGCAGACGACAAAGGAGGCGCCAGACGAGGAGTGGGCGCCAATGCCGGTCACCGGGTTCACCATGGCGCATGTGTGGGCGCAACTCGACCACGTCATGGTGGAGGTGGAGCACGAGTAGTATGCGGTGCCGCCAGTGTCCACATTCCAGAAGCTGCAAGAGGAGGAGCGGTTCAACCTGGGACCTTCTCAGGGCATCTCCAGCCGTTGGCCCCTGGGAGGGCAAAAAATCGCCTCGAAGGCGCTGAAGCGTGATCTTTGGTCGCGGCATGCCGCGGTATTAAAAATTTTTTGAAGACAGCACAAACACGGCGCAAACACGACATAAACATAGCAAACTTCGGCGAGTTCGTTCAAACATAAACCACCTATTTTACAAAAAAAGAAAAAAACCCGGCGGGCTAATCCCGCCGTCTCCCTCGCCGCCCGCCTCGCCGCCCGCCCAACGCGTCTACATGCCGAGGAGGCTGTAGAACCGCGTGTAGTCGCCGCCGCCGTCGTCGTCGTCGTCGTCGTCGTCGTCGCCGCCGTCGTCGCCGCTTGCCGCCCGCCTCCGCCGTCGCTGCACCCTCCCCGGTTGGCGCGGCGGGTTGGAAGGCCCGGGACGTCGTCGTCGTCGTCATTGTCGAGGATCACGACGCCGTGCTCGTCCTCGCGCCCGCGCTTGCGGCGGCGATTTCCTCGGTTCAAGATCTGCCGGACCGTCTCTGGCGGAGGTAATCCTCCGCGCCACCGCATGGCGTCCTCGTCGGAGAAGCCGCGCGGGCTATCTCCTCGTACTCCGCGGGGAGGCCGGGCTCCTTCTTGGGCTCGACGAGGCCGGGCTCCGGCTTGGGCTCGACGAGGACAAAGCGGCCGGCCGGGCTCCGGCTTGACGGGGCGCCGATACGGACGCCGGAGCTCCGGGTGCGCGCGGCCACAGGCGTGTCTGGGCTCGGCTGACGGGCGAAGGTAGGGCGAGCCGCCGGACGAGGAGGAGGACCCGCTGGTCTCCATGCGCCTCGGGGTCCAGGAACTTCCCCGGCGGCGTGAAAAGGAGGGGGCTGGGTAGTCGAGGCGCTGGCGTGTTGCTGCCCTCGATGTACTCGAGGGCGGCGTCAGCGACGCCTCGCACGCCCCACCATCGACGCCGCCGGCGGCGGAGTTTTGCTGCCGGAGGGCACGACGCCGTTGGTGGCCTCGAGCTGCTGGGCGTGACGGCGCCGAAGTAGGGCTCCATAGCGAAGCTGTCGGGCGCATCGCGGCGAATCCCTCGCCGCAAGGGGCAGATTCGACCGATGCGAGGCGATCTCCACGCGCGCGCCCAGCGCCAAACCGAGGGCACGGGGCACGCACGCCGGCGCTGATCTGCACGCCCGGCACCGCATGTCCGGCGGGACGGGTACTCGGCCTCAGACAGAGGCGAGCCTCGTCTTCATGGAGATGGCGGCGGCGAAGCCGTTCGCCGCCAGCGCCGTCGCTGGGAAACGTTCGCCATTGGAGGAGAGGAGAGGAGGAAGGAGCGACGGAGGAAGGAGGCGGCGGCGGAGGAGTGTGAGCAGCCGAGTGCGCCGGGCGCGCATATATAGGCCGACGCGCCGCCACACGCTGCGGCACCGCGGCGACGCTGGGCGGGCGAGGCGAGGGCGAGGGACGCGTCGTCCGGCTTCATCGCGCCGCCGTGAGCATCAATGGCGCAGCTGACCGCGCGGCAGCTTTGGCATTGATTCGCCGCGGAAACGAGGCGATGAGGACGAAGAAGGGCCGAGAAGCAAACTAGTAGTCGACGCGCGGGCCCGCGGTTTCTTCGCGCTAAAAACTTCGCCCGGCGCCTGGCGCCCCCAGCGCGCGGGTTCGGGCTGGGTCCGCCGGCGCTGTTTTCGGCCCAAGCCGGCGAAAATCGGGCTCTGAAGGCGCGGCGGGCCGTTTTTGCGCGCCGCGCGAAAAAACGCCTGGGAAGGTCTTCTTGGGGGCGCGGCTGGAGATGCCCTCATGCATCATCGACTAGTGGAGGAGCAGATCGCCGGCGAGCAGGCTAACGAGCAAGCCGCCGCGGCCATGGTTGTGGAGGACCCCAGATTCGTCGACAAGCAGTGGACGTTGTACGAGTTGGTGTGCAACATCCGCAACATCCAACACGAGCGAATGTAGCTCCGCGTCAACGAGGCAGAGCGCGACCAACTCTTGAACGAGATCACACCGGAGGCAGACACGCAGGGAGTGTCGGATGGGAACGGTGCCAATGTCAACAGCTCTACATCGTTCACGCCAGGCCGTCACGACTAGAGGCGAGACCGTCCATGTCCATAGACACCCCGCGAAGAGTACGAGGTGGGACACAGACGTGTCCACGTCCGGCAAAGAGCAGGATATGGAACACGAACGTGCCCACGGCCGGCAAAGAGTAGACCAGGTTGGTTAATTTGCAGTGTAAAAAAAAATTATATTATTAATGAAAATGCCGTGTCTGCTTTTATTTGATGCATGCGGTTGGATAACCGGCTCCCCTACTGATGTCCCTGGACGCGTATGAACGCGCTTACATGTGTTTGGGGTGTCGAATTTGATAATCTGCGTTGGAGTTGCCTTTATCAACCAACCTATGCTTTGACCAAGACGTATTACACATAGCCACATGATTAGCGGTAGTGCTTAGCTTTCACTAACCATAACATAACATAATACTAGGAGTTTAGAGCATCTCTAGCTTTTTCCCTATATTTTAATCCCTAAACTTTGGCAGGATATGCTTCTTTTGCATTTCCTGCCGGGTTCGTTACTACATCGCCATCTTTATATGTTCATATATTCTCATCAGCCAAGTAACCATAATCTATCGTGCATAATGGAGCATGGCATAACCCGGAGGAACCTTTTGAAGTTTTGTATTGTTAAGATACTATTAGAATAAAGGTCTCTCCGTCTAGTCCCCGTTCCGGTGATGTGTCTAGCATCATCGGTGGGCGTGTGGAGGTGTGTCTCCGGCGGATCTGTCTTTGGTGGATTTGCTCGGATCTGTTTCGTCGTTCGTCTTCGTTAAATGCGTCTTGAGTTGGATCCTTTTGATCTACACTCTTCATCTGCGGCGGTTCTTGCTTGCAGTGCGTTGGTTCCATGGGGCCTTAGACGACGACTTCCGATCGTCTACTACAACAATGTTTGCCCGGCTCTGTCGATGGAGGGGCACGATAGCGCGCGCTCGCTCGCTTGATGCTTGTAGTCGCCGCTAGGTGGTCTACGGTTCGGATGTAATTTTATTATTTCTAGTGTCTGTTGTACTACCATGATTGAAGATGAATAGACTGAAAGTTTTTCCGCAAAAAAAAAAGATACTATTAGCATAACCTGGTTGTAAATTTCGGAATGTGTTGCAAAATACATAACGTCGATACAAAGATTTTTCATTCAAGAACAGATAAAAAAAGATAATACACACTTATTACCTTTTCGAATACACCCACTACCTCTCGAGCCAAGGCCCAAGGGCAGGGTGGAAGTACTATTTAGTTGCCAAGAATGAATGAGTAAAGCAGAGCCATCATCATCAGCCCATCGGAGAGACCGACGACGCATCGCTCACATGGCCATGGTCGCTCCAACTCCAAGCGCATCCTGCTGCCTCGTAGGCCCCGTCCCGTTCAACGATGTTGTCGGGGCCGAAGACGACGACCGCATCACCCCGCCCGAAGGGTACGGGCACATCATCTCCACCTTGCCAACCATCGCCATTCTAGGCCGCTTTGTGCATCACCAATACCAGGGCGTTTGGCTGCTCCACGAGAGGATCCCTGGGGTCCTCTCTTTCCAGCGGCGCTTCTCTCCGCGTCCCGGCGACGTGCTCCTCACAAGCTCGCCCAAGTGCGGCACCACGTGGCTGAAGGCCATGGCCTTCGCCACCATGGGGCGGGCCGCGTACCCACCCACCGCCGCCGACCACCCGCTCCGCCGCCTCAACCCACACGAGTGCGTCCCCTTCATTGACGATCTGTTCAGCGCAGGACACGATACCAAGCTGGAGGCGCTGCCGTCGCCTAGACTCCTGAGCACGCACATGCAACACTCCCTGCTGCCCGCCTCCCTTGCTGAAAACCCCAACACCAAGATCGTCTACATCTGCAGGTAATACGTTTTACTTTTGCACTAATATTTGCCAAATTTAGCGGCTTCATACTCCCATCAACATCACGGGCATGTTAATAAATTAGGAAAATTATACTGTCATTGTGTTCGTTTGAGATATCCACATGACTTTCAAACTTGATCACCGATCAATAATTTCCATCAAATCAGCTAGGATGTTTCAATTGAACAAAGTATACATTATGAAATGATAGACCCATTAATATAAGCATAATATTCGTTGATGTTGTTATCATTTCCTGCAATGATGGTTATCTAAAACAATTCTAAGAATCTATACCTACTACTCCATCCGTTCCTAAATATTTGTCTTTTTAAAGATTTCAAAAGGACTACCACATCCGTTCCTATATATATTTTAGAGTGTAGATTCACTCATTTTGCTCCGTATGTAGTCACTTGTTGAAATCTCTACAAAGACAAATATTTTGGAACGGATGGAGTAATAAAAGAAATAGGTATTCTTAGTCCGTTTTGCTATTTTATAGAAAAACCCCATAATGTTTCTGATATTAAACCCGCAGTACATATCAAATGTTTAAAAAAATACTCACATCTTCTAAACCGTAACTCCAAATTTAACATGTTATATATGAAATTTGATTAGAAAAATATGAAGAACCTGAATATGATGTTAAATTACCAGTTAACAATTTTAAAAATACTAGCTAGGATGCAATGTTAATCAACAATGCATTATCCGTCTTTTTTTCATACCAGTACTTATTCAGATTGGGGATGAACAACTTAGCAAAATTAGGACTGGACATGAAATTGAAGATAAATTTGCTAGACACCAAATAAATAAGGACATGCATGACAAGAAATAAAAGAAAGACCCAATAAAGATGGGATGTCCGCTACAAAGAAATAAAAGAACAAATGCAGAGGAGATCCGATAAAGAAGAGATGTTGTTATTCTCCTATATATAAGAAGAAACAAGAGAGAACATGCATGAAAAAAAGTAAAAAAGAGGCATGCCTGACAAAAAAATAAAATAAAAGACAAGTTTGATAAGATATAAATAGTGATGAAACAGGGACCAATACATATGACATGTATGGCAAGAAATAATAATGAAATAGGCGCGCAAGTACCTGCGTCCGCAGGAGACCATACAAAAATGTTCTTTTCCAGACAAAAAAATATATTCTTTTTATGATTAAAAAAATCATGTATCTTTTTAACAACCTTTTCAACAACCTTTTCAATGACTCTTCGTGTATTTAAGAATTATGCATGTGAAATAAAGTGTTCAAGAGTTACGCTAAGTTGGTGATTCTTAAACTGAAAAATGTCATTGGCGCACACGTCTTCGTAGTGTGCTAATGTGTTATCATTTGCTTTTGTCATTTTTATTTACTCGCTCGTAACAACACCCCATTCCGAACAAGACATGAATAAATGCATGACCACTTGCCCTTTTCTTTGTATGGATTAAATCTACCCGTGTTGAAATAGAACACATGTAGAATCTTAAACTGTGCTTTTATAGGTTAAAACCGTCTTTGTTTGGGCCGTAGCTACAAATTCTCAGATTATAGACCATTTTTTTTGTAAATTAAGAGTGTGTGGTATTTTTTCTCCCGTTGCAACGCACATGCCTTTTTGATTTTGCTAGTCTTACCTACCTCATAGTCCCTCCATTCCAGAATATAAGGTGCATCAATTTTCGTACAAGTCAAACTTGTGTTGTACAACCACCTAACTTGAAAAGCATGGGAAATTTTTAGTCAGCGTCCAAATTTTAAACGATATTATTTCAGAGGAAATGGAAATATAAACTTCCACGTGCAGGGAGCCCAAGGATATGCTGGTGTCCATGTGGCACTTTGCCAATACCATTCACCCATGTGACTTCTCCGACCTCTTCGAATCTATATGCGAGGGCAAGAGCGCAGACGGCCCCATGTGGGACCACCTTCTCGGTTACTGGAGGGCAAGCAAAGCCAGTCCAGAGAGGGTATTGTTCCTTAGGTATGAGGAGGTGCTGCTCAACCCGGTTGAAAGTGTCATAAAACTGGCGCAGTTCCTTGGGGTGCCGTTCTCGGCCGCCGATGAGGCGGTAGGGTTGCCGGCAGACATCGTGAAGCTGTGCAGCATCAAGACAATGAAAGGCGTACAAGCGAACAAGACAGGTGCGTCCGGACTGTTTTACAAGTTCCCACATGAATCCTACTTCAGGAAAGGGGTGGCCGGAGACTGGGTGAATCATATGACACCAGAGATGGCGCAACGCTTAGACGCCATTGTTGAGGACAAGCTCCATGGATCAGGGTTGTCTTTTGGCTCTTAAAATGGTCGGGGTGGATCGAATACAACACATTTGGAATTTGCTATTTATTTACTCCACTTTGCTTCTCCGCCTGCTCATTGTTTTGTTGTTCTACTGCATGAAATGCCCCGCGCGTAATAATTCGGGTGTGGGTATGTGCAGTTTCAGTTTCAGTCTATTTTGTGTTTTATTTACCATTTATTATGACTCTAATTAATTACATTTTTTGTAAATATTTCATGATACGTTTAGTGGCTGAACCTTGTGATTCATTAATCGCACTAGGAAGAATATCTAGTACTACAGAGGCCCGGGTGCTACCGTGATACGGGCTCCTGGGCCATCGGGAGTTGTTGGATTTGCTGGACCTCTGCGCAATTTTTAGACTCCTAAGGGGCTTTCCTTGAAAAAAATTGTAGAGTTCTTGAAGCCGTACGATCTGAGACTCTGACGGCCCAGGGGCCCGTATCACGGTAACTCCTGGGCCTCGGTAGCACCAGATATTATCCAGGTAGTACTACTACTACCAGTGAGGGAGACATCAGGGGGCAAATTGGGGCCATGGCTCCCCCATGCTGATCTTCTTTTCTGAGAAGACCCCTATACTCATCTATGGATTCATATCGATGGCCCCCTTCCAACGTTTTACATGCTCCATTTGCCCCTCAAATAAATTTCTCCCTCCGTCCATGGGTACTACCTTGTGCGATGCGCTAGGCCGGGTTTTTAGAGTGGATGGTTTGCCATATGTCTCTTTTTTTAGGATACATGATGATGCCTTTTCATCTATGCCCGTAACGTTTGCACATGCGAGATGCAAGCACGAGAAGCCAAAACTACACATAATATTTTTAGAGAAAAGTATGTTTATCGTCCCTTAAGTTTACCAAAAATATACAACTGATCACTCAAAAATATTTGTGTGACATTTGGTCCCTCGAGTCACAAAACTAGGTAAGTTTCATCCAAAGCCTAGTTGGTGGAAAACTTGCCACGTGGCTGCAGTTTTCTCTCTCTTCTCTTCTTTTTCTCCCCACTCTACATAGGCACTTCATCAAACAGATCACATGCAAACGTGTGGCTGTTGCATCACATGCTTAGTCCATGCCGCGCCTTCCGTCGCCGCGTGGAGTTTGTCACGGACAGCCTGGACACAAGCTGCAAGACGACATTGCAATGCGTATTGACTGACGCCGACGATGTTCCCCCTACCATGTCAGAGGGTGGCCGACATCGATAACCTGAGGTTGTGCATCTGTCATTGCCAACAAAGAACAAAGACATGGCAAAGCGGGAGGAGGGATGCGCCACACTTGGAGCGTTGAAGGAAGCTTCTAGAGATCTGTGTGTCGAAGACGATATGCTACGGCGGTGCACTATGGTTGCCACGAGCTCGTCTACGGCGGAGTGACGAGGGGATGGTGGTTGAGTTGCGTCTCTGGCCAACTTAGAAGAGGGGCAGCGTTTGTGGGGTGTCCCTGGTGCTCCCGGCTAGAGGAAAAGGCGAGGGAGAGCCATTTACTCAGGGGCCTTGATGTGGCTATATGACGGCACCATTCGTCCGAGAATTTATAGCTGCGGTTTGGAATTGCTGGATGCGAGGAAGGGGAAATCTAGGTGGCTACCTAGGGAGCTTCTAGCTGGTAGGAATTGAAGAACGGTGTAGGGGCTACTTGCCATGGTCATGGCCGTGGTGGTGGCTGAAAGCAAATCCACTTCCTTGGTGGTTTTGATAATTCATGTCGACATACACATTGTGGACTAATATTTTCCTTGAGTATATTTGAGGATAAATTCTAAGGAAAAGTGTTGGTCAATTCCTCAAGACTTCATTTTATATTTAAGTGATTCCAAAGCACATTGAGTCCATAGGTATATTAATACTATCAGAATGGGGTGAGGTTGTGATTATGAACTCATTGCTCAAGTGCTTAGAGGTCAAGCTCCACAAGCCTCAGTCAAACTGTAACGTTCCACTATGTCCAAAACCATAAGTGAAACTCGGATTCACCGAACCACACTTCCATCCGGTCTCACCGTGTTAAGTATGACATAGGCGTTGCCTAAACCCTAAATGTTCAGACTACGAATAACCATTTCATCCTAATGCCATTATGACTCACAACTATGAGTAAGCATTCCTTCGCGAGCAACCTACACATGAAAGAGAATGCACACAGCCCAACGTGCATAAAGCTTGTGCCTTTTTCTTGACATATATCAGAGGCCATACCGCTGGCTCCGCTTTGCTGGAAAGCCAATGAAAAAAACAAGAAGCACACATGTCCATTTCAGCTCGATCGAATGCTGATTACCTCAGACCACACAAGCACCCCACCAACGAGGAAGTGTTTAACAACGTTATAGCTAGATCACGTTGCTTGTCGTGTGCGGAGTGCGGAACATCGGTCTAGTACACTTGTTCAAATGCAATGAGCTGTGTTCTTGGCTCAGTTGTGCCAGCAGAGACTAACCTTTACACCTAGCGTTGCTCAAATAGTTTATGAGCTCATCTACGCTCGCCCTGATGGTCTGATGTATCTATATATATAGCCTATTGCGTACGTAGTACGCACATGCATGGTTGGTGGCAAGTGCTACCCACCAGTCACCACTAATAAGAAACAATCAATTGTGAAGTTACCACTAACCATATACTAACATATCCTTTCAATTAATTGTTGCTGTTTTGTATATTTGATATTAAAAAATATCATAATTTTGTTAAAAGAATTAACTAGAAAGGGAACTGAGCTACAAAGTGTCTCGACCAACCTTGGAAGACTACGAGCCATTGGATATACGAGTGAAACAATCACACTTGTTCTTCTTGTTGTTGTTGTTAAATTAGGGGCTCGGCAATGGCTTCAACCAAAGCAACTCAACACAAGTTACCATTAATTTGCCTCTCAAGGCTAGGCCAGTAACCGGAGTTATATCAGAGCCCTTGTTTACGAGATGGGCGCCAAATACATAAAGCAAAGAATGTCAGCCAGTTAACATTACCGAAAATATATAGCACCGTAGCTAAATATTCAGCGCGCAGGTGGAACAAGAGCAAGGATATATTGCAGCCTAGCAAGGAAAGGAAACATAAAACATGTGGTGGCACATCGCAGAGGACAGGAGGTGATGCAGCTTACTTGAGAGACTTGAGCGTCCCGAGGAAACTGGCAAATCCAGCAACGCCGGAGAACGTCAAGAAGATGGCTTTGCGGTGGTTGTAATGAAACTTGTGAAACTGGATCCGCTTCCACCTATCGGTCTTGTAGTTCTGGATGAGGATCATGGTGCTCAGATAGTGGGTTCCGGGCCGCAGCCGGTTCTCGAGCTTGTTGAGCAAGTCGAGCGCGTCCCTGTTGCTCAGCCCTGCTCCTCCCTGCAAGATGCCCTTCTTCCGCAGCTGCTGCACATCCTCCTCACTGTCCGTCACCATGCCCAGGAGACAGAGGTAGGAGCAGACGGCAGACTTCTCCTCGTCCTCCCCGAAAAAGTCTGGGGTCGTGCACTGCTCCAGAGCCGCCATGTTGACGAGGAAGGTCGCGTTCGCGTCGTTTAGCGACAGTGGCGCCAAGAAGAGCTCGCCGGTGAGGTACGCTGATCTACGGACGCCCATGTTCCTCAGCTCCGCGCCCTCTCGGGTAGCTTTGGTGGCTGTGATCTCGATGCCGATCTCTGCAAGCTCCATGGCGCTGACGGAAACCGACAACTCCTTGGCTCTTTCAGATAGTTCCGGCTCGGACTTCTTGGTATCATTGCTTCCTACGATGTGGTGTCGTAGGAGGCCGAGGAGATGCGGCGGTGTGTAGTCCAACGTGGGAGCATCAAAGTAACGAACCTGGCGGGTCTGCAGAGTCTGCTTCACGCGTCCGATGAGCGTCTCCATGTCCAGGCCAGGCGCGGGCAGGAATCTCAAGAGCGCGTCGATCACCACCCATGGCAGCTGGTTCTCAAGCAGCACCACGTCACTCAGGATGGGGCGGTCGATGGAGCTGAAAGCGTCGTACAGCGACGGATCCATGTCCGGGTCCTCGTCGCCGCCGCTCTCTCGGCACCAAAACTGCATGTACTGCAGCAGGAAGCAGCCGTCGAGGAACATCATCGGCTTGAAGTCGTCGTCGCCGAGACCCCTCAGCTTGCCGGCGTCGTAGTGGGCGCGGGCCTCCTCTGCGACCGTGCAGACCGCCCAGTACACCTCCTGGATTGGGCGGCCCGTGGCCTTGACGAAGTGGCAGGCGGCCGCATGCTTGACGCTCTCCATCTCCTGGAGCGCCGGGGTCCGGCCGTGGTGGTACGGGCCGATGGACACCACCTTGGGGGCGGCGTACTCGTCGGCAAGGTCCCCCATGCTTGGCGGGAACAGGTGCATCTTCGTCTCCATCTCCTCCACTCTCTCCTTGAGTGATTCTGCTGCTTGCTCGAACACTTGAACCGCATAGTGGTCGTATTCATCGACCTGCTTCAGCTGCTGCCGTCCGCCGGAGCTGACCACCAGATCGCTGTTGCTAGGAGCAGCAACTGTCATCTGCAACGGGAGGCCAGGAATCCAGACGGTTGGTTCCATGGCCGGCCTCCCGTCCCAGTAATCAGCCACAGCTAGCTGATGGTCGCAAGGTGCTTCCATGTTAGCACTGGATCTGGATGGATGCTAGTGCTAAGTACAAAAACTCCGTACACTGCTGATATCGTGGGAGAATGTCAGAGACATGTACAAAACAGATGTCCTAGCAGAGACTAGAAAGAGGAGTTGGTAACCAAAAGTCCAAAACTACATCAGTGATATGCCGCTCCTCTTTATAGACCAACGCCAACTACTGGCCTCGACTAGCTTTCTCTCTGGCCTAATTTTTTCTTACTCGTTCAAGATTAACTCAACCGTATATAAATGAAAAAAATGAAGACGAAATGATGATCCGGCCGGACAGATGCCATACAATAATGCTCCATCTACGTGAAGCTATGCACATGGATGCCATATTGCTAATTGCTAGGGACATGTTCGATCGGGACAAAACACGCATCCTGCCGTCACATGCATGCCTCATCAAGGTATATATATATATATATATATATATATATATATATATATATATATATATATATATTAGTACTAACATATATGCATGTTGCATAACAGAGGAACCTTTTCAACTTCTTCAACATGCGACAGACCGGAGGAACCTTTCGACTTTTCGATGATTAAGGTATTAGCAGTACAGTACTATAGGAAAGTGGCCAGAGCGAGAGCAACATGCAAACCGCCGTGAATAACCTCTTTGGAGGCCGACGTGGTTATACCCAAAAAAGGGTTTCCCCGCTTTGTATTCCAAAGTAACCAACACTAATATAAAGAACGTTTGGACGAACAGCATATCAAGCCCAAAAAAACAGAAGAAGAAACTAATGCCAACAACGGCAGCTCGACAAAGCGCAGATGACCCGTCACCGCTACGCCGTCGAGAAACAAACCACCACAACCCGAGGCTCCGAACCGCCGTGCACCAAGCAGCACCTCCAAGAAGGAATGCGACGCCAACGACGTTGCTGCCCGGACTTGTCCTAAGGTTTCCCCCGGCACGCGGAGGGAGGTGGGGGATGGGATATCAGCGACACCCTCCAGGAAGGAATGGTGGCACCCGCAGGTGTCACCGCATCGGAGCCGAAGAACTGGCAAGGATTTCTCCCGCACTTCAACCCCACCGCCCAACGGACCGGAGCCGACCAGCCATACCGCCGCCCACCACCATGCGCCAACGCGGTTGCGGCGCCACCCACGCCGCCTTACTACGAACACCAACACGAGGCCAAGAGGACCGGAGAGAAGCGCCCCGCGGAGGGAGAAGCAGCACCGAAGCCGAACGGGAAGGAACCACCTCCACTGTCGTCGTGCGGGAGGCCAGAACCTTCGGCACCGACGTGGTTATATATAACAGTGTACGCCTAAGTAACCAATTATGCATGCACACACAAAGATATAAGCAGAGTAGACATGCATTGTGTTTTACGAACAGGTAAAATTGCACATCCACAATCGATTTAGCTCAAATTTAGTTGGCAGAGGAGAAGTTTATTTTCTTTTTGCAGAAAATAGCGGGTATTTTATTCCTCTGAAATAGTGTTACAGTCTACTAATAGAAAAGTTTGCACACTGTCTGGAACTTGGTCGAACCAACAAGCGGTGCTACCTGCAAATCTCTCTATATTAACTACACTAAGAGCAACTCTATTTTGATTATGAGCAATTTTCAACGGAATAAACCCACGCAGCTCCGAGAGCTTCTTGATCTCTGTCATCAACTGTCCATAAGCAGAACGGCCTAGTGAATCATCTGTTAGGGCAACAATCACAATCGGATTCTCAGAATGGATCATGATCGGTAAATCAGAATGTTGTAAACTCAAAGACGGACCTTCTAAGATTGCACTTATTTCAGCTCCTTCTCTCGAAACAGGCTTTCGCCCCGCTTTATAAATAAAGCACCAACCGACAAAGTACACGGCCGAACGATACAAGGTGATGAAATAGCCCTCAAACACCGATCCCAAGATCACCGGACCACGCAAGAAGCACGCGACTACGCTACCGAAAGAAAGCACAGGAAGATCAGAGTACAACGCCACGCAACGCCCTAAACACCTAAGCTCCACGACAACGCCCTCAGGAGGGAAAGCGACGCGAAGCGACGCCGCTGCCGAGTCCACCATGGACAAGGGTTTTCACCCGGAACCCTGACACGAAGAGGAGCACCACGATGACGTCTTCAGGAAGAGAGCGTCGCCTGCAGGCGTCGCCGCCATCGGCGACAAAGCGCAGAGCTTTCGCTCGGCAGCTCCACTGTGTCACCATGAGGCCTCCAGGACACGTGCAATGAGGTCCGATCTCCAGGTATGGATCAGGGCGTCCCCACTGCCAATGGCAGAGAGCACCCGAGCTACCAGCCGCTACACCTCTTGCCGCCCACAAGACCAAGTGGAAAGCCACCACCACCGCCATGAAGCCCGCCGGAGAGCCAACCATGCAGACCGCCATCCCGGGGTCGCCACCCCGACATCCATGTCGCAGACACCGCCCCCATCCACACCACGGAGCACCCACCACGATAGGAAGAGTGAAAGGTGACTCCTTCACTCCTAGCCCGGCATTAGCCACGGAGTCTGTGTCGGCGCCTCCAGCGTCGGAGGCGCCCACGCCTGCGTCCCCACCTAGTCCTAGTTGACCGGGGAGACACAACCCCATGGCTACCGACGGCCGTTGCCGAGCTGAATCCCACGACGCCATGCCCGTGGCCTCTGGCTCCGATCTTCCTGACAGATGAGCATTGTCCCAACCACCACCATCAACCACTTTACCCGCAAGGAGATGACTCCCACTACTCGCGGGAACCACCTGGACCGCGCTCACCATCGCCTACCCGGAGCCAGAGCTCCGACCCGTCCCGGGCCCCAAGCTGGTCCGCCCGAGCACGAGCCCCAAGTCCTTGCCATCTCCACGGCGGGAGACGCCCACGCCGCCGGCCCTGACCTAAGAGAAGAGAGGAGCACCACCACCCGCATCCCGCCGCCGAACGCCAACCACCGCCACCAGAGCCGCGGTGGCCGCCTCGCCGGCGAGTGCCACCACCGCGCGACGGCCGACCCGAACCACGGGAAGGCGCACGCACGCCCTGCCAAGGTCCAGTAGACACACAAGCCGACAGATCCGCGCCCAAGGCCGCCAAGCACGTCCCTATCATCCGACCAGCGAAGCCGTGGCCGTGTCAGCCGCCCACGCCCCACCACACCAGGGGCCGGCCCAGCCAAGCCGGCAGCCGCCCCCAGCCCGCGCCGCCGGCCCTCGTCGCCTCCGCCGGATCGGCGGCCGCCGCCGCAGCCTGCTGCCCGCTGCCCCGACGCAAGCACGCCCGCCACCAACTCCACGCAGCCGCCGCCGCTCCGCCGCAGACAGCTGCGCTTGTCGACAACCGCCCGGGTTGCCGCTGCACCGCCCAGCGCGAGCGCCGCGCTCCTGCGGATTTTGTGTCTCGCGCCACAGACACCATGGGAGGAGAGAGACCCCGCCGCCGCCGACGCCGGTCGGGGCCGCCAGCGGCGCCCTCCGGCGGCGGCGGGGAAGGGGTGCTGGCGGGCGGCGGTTAGGTTTTCGCCCTGCCACCCCCGAGAGCGGCCCAGGCGAGAGAAGGGGGGAAAGTCCGTTCACATTATCACATTGTCTTCTAGGACATCCTTGCAATACAATAGATATATGTATGCTGAGAAAATAATTGATCCGTCGGGATTCCTTAGTATCATGCTAGCACTGGCCTCCCCTGTTTCATCCACAAATGCGCCGGCTATCGAGAGGGCAATCCAGCCTTGAGGCGGCTTGGGCCAAGGCTTGGCCTGCACCTATACCGGTTCAGGATCGAGCGGCTGGGATCTCTATCAGAGGAGGCTTCCGTCAAAAAAGGTATTACATAGGTAGACCTTCAAAATGCCATGGAAGTATGGAACACAACTCTAGTACAAAAGTCTATGGAACAAAAGATGTGTCACATGTTGAAGCAATTTGCATGAAGTAAGGTAATGAAGCCCTGCCCTTGTTTGGTTGTAACGACACTAGGAAGACTCTAGAAAAGAGTTTGTTTTTAGTGTTTGAACAACAACTAGTATTACATAGATTTCCCATGGGAATCCTAATTCTGAATCAAAAATAAAAATGCAACATGTATTGTGTAAACTAAGCAAGTCACTACATGACACAACAAATCGGAACAAAATTGGTACAATTGACTTAGTGAGTTCCTTATACAAATGAATTACTCCAACGATGATGATTGCTCATACATGTTCATCAAAAAAATCTCTTTGCGATACCACATTTCATCAGTGTATGTTGTTGATTATAACATTATTGGGAACACACAAGATATTGATGAAGGACGTAATCATCTATAGACGAAATTTGAGATGAAGGATGTAAGTAAAAACAAAATTTTGCTTTAGCTATAATTCAAGCGCCTTCACTCATGTATTATAGCACATCATGTTGTCTATATCCATAAAATATTGCAGGAATTTGTTATGGGAAAGTCTTGTCCATGTATAACTTGCATGATTAATTGTTGAATCTCTAGACATAGAGAAAGATCATTAAGACCATGAGAAAATGAAACCAAAGGTTCCATATTCTAGTACCATTAGACCCACCAAAAATAATTGGTTAGGAATCAATAGTATCTTTTGATATCTCCAAGGCATCAAACATATTGTCCTGGTATTTCAATTTTAGAGAATTTAGATACCAATACCTTTAGATACATCGATCAAATCGATCTCCACTATGTCAGATCATAGACATGCTCTGTGTCCTATTTGGTGTGATATCCATCCAATGAAAGTCTTCAAAACAGACCTTTATGGCTACATCCAGCAATCATTGTTAAGTACGAGACATCACTTGTATTCTTGTAGCTTCACAGAATGATGAACCACATACAACGATCATGTGGAATTGGTTCCATTGAACACCAACCATTATCTCAACATAATGTTGTTTGTGTTGAGCGAATGCAAATATGTTACTTAATATGCAATATCACCATATTGCCCGTCCTGCATAATCAAATCATGCGACAACCTTGCCGATTTGTTCACGAAGTCTCTATCTTTTTTTTTTGTTCACGAAGTCTCTATCAACTTCAACATTGCAGAAACATGTACACGGAATTGGTATGTGACGTCTTCGATATTTGGAAGAATTACGGGGAGTCTCCTCCTGAATTATAAGCTAGTCAAACATTATATTACACTCCTTTTTCCTTTATGAATTTACTCTCAAGGTTCTCATCAAGATTTGTAATGAGGTCATGTAAAATATATATCTGTAACGAGGTAATATCAATACAAGAATATATATCATACAACTTATTTTACCCACTAGTGTTTTTAGCAGATGTATACAGGTCAAATTAATTGTCCTCTAACTTACCAATGAGTTATATCCTTTCAAGGTTTTCTAATTATAAGTTATCAAAAAGACGATTACCATCACGTGTCATATCATTTTCTCCTGATATTTTTTCTACTGGGTTTTACATGAGTTTTCAATGGCATATCAGATCACATTCTTTTCCTCTATGAGTTTTCTTGGAGTTTCTCATAAATGGTTTTAATAAGGTGATATATGCGATACTTTTAATTTTCCCCACTGGGATTTTTAAGGAAAGTATATTCAAAGCATATTTATTGTTTTCTAAATTCACTAATGAGTTTTCTCCTTCTTGAAAGGTTATCCTCATATGAGATATCAAGCAGACAATAATCATTATATGTTGGATCATTGTCTACTTATAAATTTTCCCACTGAGTTTAAAAGAGTTTTAGCAACATATCTGCACTATTCTTCTCATATTTTTCCATGGAGTTATTGGGGAAGACTCGAGATTATACAAAGGATTTCTCAAGATGAAAATGAATATACTCCCTCCATTCCCTTATATAAGGCCACTACCAAAATTACATTTTGCATCAATACAAGGCCACCAACAATAACCGAGACAAAAATTAATGATGTTTCTTCGTACTAGCAACTATTTAATAGTTACACGCATGTAATCATAATGACACTTACCTACTACTTACTTCCCATTCATTCGTTGCATGCTTGTGGCGTATTAATGATCCTGATTAACAAAAAGAAAAGTTGACTTGAAAAGCAATCATTAAGTTTTATCTTGGTACCTGTAATATGAGTTTGTGGCCTTGTATAAGGGAATGGAGGGAGTACAAGAATTCTTCAACGATGAATCATTCAAGAAGTGGTGTTGTACAAGGAGTGTTAGTAATTAATTAGCACATTCTAATTAACAAACCATCATTAGCAAAGAGGTGTGTGCAAGCCCCTCCTCTCTATGACCAAAAGGGGCCTTCTATGGAGGGATGCCTCCGAATAGGCACCACTTCTTTCAATCTCTTTCAGATATATATAAATATATACTTGACAATCAATAGAAATCAGGACTGATCATCCATTTACTTCATTTCAATCGTTTTACTCTAACAATGACCTCCACTATGCTTTGGCGCCCATGGTGTATTGCACGTTGGCACATGGTTGGTGGTAGTGCCAGTTACGTACCTCTCACCCATCACGGGGCAGTTACGACTAATTATATACGCTATACAGTACTATATCCTACTACCAATTGGTTGTTGCGGTTCAATTAAGATTGGTATAGGGGACGTCAAGAAAAGAAAAAGGTTGGTAGAGGGCTTCAACAGAAACAGCTACTAGATCAGCACAAACTCACTGATCTTAGCTAGTGAAATGCAACAACTGAGAATTTCAAGTAGCAAATGGTACTAGCTCGATCACATACAGGGAACTAATTAGTTGTAGCAAGGGAAGGGAACAGCAAGATACAAGATACTACAACACACGCTCGCCATGGCAGGAGAGGAGGTGCAGCTAGCTTAATTACCGGAAAGACTTGAGCGTCTCAAGGAAACCCACAGCTCCAACAATGGTGGTGATCACCGTGAAGATGGCTATGCGGTTCCTGTAACCGAACCTGTAAAACTTGATCCACCACCACCTATTGGACCTGTAGTTTTCAATATCAACAATGGTGTTGTAATAGCAGTTCCCGGGGCGCAGGTGCTTCTCGACTCCGGTGAACAACTTGAGCACGTCCTCGTTGGTGAGCCCCGCTCCTCCTTCCAGGATATGCTTGTTTCGCAGCTCCTGCACATCACTCTCACTGTCCGTCACCATGCCCAGGAGGCAGAGGTACGAGCAGACAGTAGACATTTCATCACCAGCTTTAGCAAAATCAGGTGTCGTGCACATCTCCAAAACCGCCATGTTGATGAGGAAGGTTGCGTTTGCATCATCTAGGGCCACCGACGCCAACATGAGCTCGCCGGTGAAGAACGATGTCTCGATGCACATCTTCCTTAGCTCTTCTTTATTACCGTTTGGTGTGACCTCAATGCCAACCTCTGCAAGTTCAATGACGCTGACAGACCATGATACTGTCTTCACCTTGTCAGATAAGGTGCCAGTACTACTGCTGTTGGTATATCCTACAATGTAGTATCGTAGTAAGCCAAGGAGATGCGGCGGCGTGTAGTCAGAATCCAGTGGAGCACGCTCAAATTCAAGAGCTTGGCGGATGTGCAGTTTGTCTATTTTCACGCGTCCAATGAACAACTCCATGTCCGGGGGCGTGCGCATGAAGCTCTTGAGCACTTCAACCACCACCCAAGGGAGCTGGTTCTCAAGCAGCGCGACGTCACAGAAGATGCGGCTGTCGTTGGAGCTGAAAACACTACGTAACGACGGATCCACATCAGCGTCGTTGCACCAATATAGCATGTACTGCAGAAGGAAGCAGCCATCAAAGAACATCATAGGCTTAAATTCGTCGTCGCCGCAAGTTCGCAGCCTGTCCGCGTCGTAGTGTCTGCGCGCCTCTTCTGCAACCGCGCAGACCGCCCCATACACCTCCTCGATGGAGCGGCCCGACTCCTCGATGAAGTGGTTGGCGGCCGCATGCTTGGTGCTCTCCATCTGCAGGAGCGCCGGGGTCTTGCCGTGGTGGTAAGGGCCTATGGCCACCACCTTGGGAGCAGCGTACGACTTGGCCAGATCTTCCATGCTTGGGGGGAACAGGTGCATCTTCGTTTCCATCTTGTCAACTTCATGCTTGAGCGATTGTGCTGCTTCCTTGAACAGTTCAACCGCATGATGATGATGATCGGGGATCTTCTGAACCAGCTGTTGCTGTCCAGTAGAGCTGACCACCAGATCAGTGTTGCTAGCAGGAGCAGCAACTGTCATCTGCAAAGGGAGGGCAGGAACCCACACATTTGGTTCCATGGTTGCCCTCCCGTCCCAGTAATCAGCCACGGCCAGCTGATACTCGTAAGGTACCTGCATGTTAACAAACCAAGACAACTACTAGATGGATGCTATTGCTAAGTTGCCAACAACAAAAATTACACTGCTGGTTTCAAAGGAGAAACATGCACGTACAAATGTCCTAGCAGAGTCTGAAAAGAGAAAAACAGGAGTTGAGAACCGAAGCTACATCGGTTATCCTCTCCGAAGATGTCACTCCCCTTTATAGGCCAGCCGGCCACGCGTAGTTTCTCTGTGTTTTATTTTGCTTATTCATTCAAGATTAACGCAACCGTATATAAATGGAAAGGAAGGGAATGATGGCCCGGCCAGACGCCATTGCTAGAGACATGTTCGATCGGGACAAAACACACACCCGGCATTCACATGCATGCCTACCATAACATGCATGCGTGCCTGCATAACAGGTACCTTTTCAACTTCTTCAACATGCAACACAGCCTGGAGGAACCGTTCAACTTGTTCATGATGATTGAGGCTCCCTTGCTCTGACAAAGCGCTTCTCGTGTCGGATCCGACTGTCCATAAGGTCGAAAAAAAGGGTCGACCCCTGGCAAGGAAGGGTCATGTCCTCGAGGCCGAGATTTACTCACTAGCGCGTGCTTATGTGTGATCCCTATGTACATGCTATGGCCCTTTTTATTCTTCGTGAAGGGGTTCAACCGAAATTTGGTAAAGTTCGTGGAAGGTTTTTCTAGGAAGCGGAAGCCACTAAACGTAAATACCACATGATCCGATGGGATCGGAGGACCTGTGTAAACCGAAGTGGCAAGGTGGTTTGGAAATAACTAATTCCAGAATCATGAATCTGGCTTTGATCACCAAATGGATTTGGATTAATCTATCAGAACGACGACAGCCTTTGCTCAAACTCTTAAGGCCAAATACTTTCCTAACTCATCCTTCTTCATGTCAAGGGCTCCAAGTTTTGGAACGGGCTTAGAAGATGCAAAGAAATTTTAAACTTGGCAGCCAAGTTCTTTATAGGCAATGGGGCTGACACCAAGTTTTGCTCTCCAACTGGATCAACAGCTCGCCGCTTTACGCCTCGTTTCAGATCTTTTTGCTATTGCTTCCGATCCAATTAATGATGTTAAGGACGCTCTGTCCAATCGACAGATCGACCTTCATAGCTTTCCTGCGTAATCTATCTGATGAAGAGCAAGCTTGCTAGAACGCGTTGCAATTCCTCAGCCAAGTGGAGCTCTCGGCCAAGAAAGATGAGATCTCCAGGTCTCTGACCTCCTCGGGTTCCTTTTTGGTCAAATCAATCTATTATAAACTCAAAAAAAAATTAGAAAACCTCGTCCCACTTTATTCGACACCAATGGTCGTAGGAATTGTTACATAATCGCGTGTGACATCAAGCAACACATGCCTACAAAAGCCTAGGTGTAAAGAAAATTTAGCTAAACTATCCGCTTCAAAGTTTCTACGTCTAGTCTCATAAATAAAAATACATGACTCAAAATCAGCTCTAGAAACATTCAACTCCTTTATCACCGCCACGTTTGCTCCTCCAGAGTTGGTTTCAATATCCTTAATCACTGAACTGCTATCAGAAGAGATCAAAATACGAGTTGCCATAAGATCAGTGGCCAACGCTTGAGCCTCCCTGCATGCCAAAGACTCGAGAATTTCTACATCAGTGATCCCATTTAGTGTAATGGAAGAAGAACCCTTAAAATTTCCTAGATGGTCACAGCAGACGGCAGCCACGGCTCCAACTCCTCCTTGTTTGCTGACTGCACCATCGACATTAATTTTGAGATAACCCTGAGGGGGGGAGACCATGGTAGGCGGCCTTGCTCCCGTACGGCCACCCTAGGCTTCAAATATGTTTTAGCTATCTGATCCAGATCATCATTGAATCTGTTGATAAACACATGGGTGGACATTGGAGGCTGAAAAATGTTTTGGTGGATAGCCCTACGGTGAGCCGTCCAAATTACCAAAAGTGTCACACAAATCATTGTGAAATCCACATGTGATAACGATCTCATCAAAGCAAATAGCCAATGTTTGGCATGCAATTTCTTTGTTTCAATCATGTGCTCGACGCCATCATCTTTTGTGAGTGCCCAAACAGATCTGGACATAGAACGGTCAATAAGAGTATGATGCCAGGAGTCATGGTTGCCGCATAAGGGATACTTGTCTGTAGCCTCCATTTTCCTATGCCGAAGAACATCATGGGTTGGCAGGAAATGTCTTGCAAGACACCACAAGAAAACTCTTAGCTTTGATGGTACTGGTGTATTCCAAAGTTTTCTCCAATCAGTTGATTTGGACCTGCTTGAAGAACCAGCTTCATGGAACAACCAACCTTCACGCTCATGCTTTGTTTGAACCAACATATTATATCCAGATCGGACCGAAAATGCCCCTTTTTCTCATGAGCCCAAGCCCAAAAATCTGTGATATTACGAGTGCATATAGGAATACCCAAGATCAGCTCTGCGTCCATCGGAAGGAAAGTGTGGCGCACTAAATTCTCATTCCAGACAGCCGCGTTGTTGTCAATAAGGTCACTGACCAGAAACACATTTGCATGTTGTGGGGTAGTGATGGGCCGCATCATACCTGCCCTGGGAATCCAGTTATGGTTCCACACGTCTGTAGTATGCCCATCACCAATTCTCCGGATCAAACCTTGGACTAGGACATCACGGCCCTCCACAACTGAATGCCAAATTTTTGACGGATGGGAACCCAATGAGGCATACAAAATTGATGAGTTCGGAGTAGACAGCCTTTAAAATTCGGGCACTAAGAGAATTTCGTTCTTGTAGAAGTCTCCACGCTTGACGGGCAAGGAGAGCTAAATTGAAAATTTCCAAATCCCTAAAGCCCAAACCTCCAAGTGATTTTGGCGTTGTCATAACTTCCCACCACACCCACGCAACTTTGCACTGCCCTCCTTTGCTTCTCCACAAAAATTGCCTTATCAACTTATTTAGGTGTTCACAAAGACCTCGAGGAAGTTTGAAACACCCCATAGAAAAAACAGGAATAGTTTGCACCACAGACTTAATTAGCACTTCTTTACCCCCGACAGATAACAGTTTTCCCAACCAACCTTGTATCTTCTTCCACACCCTATCTTTTAAGTATTTGAAAGTGCCATTCTTGGATTTCCCCACATCATTCGGCATCCCAAGGTACCTGTTTGTATGAGCTTCATGATGAACATTCGACCTTACTTTAACCTCTTCTTTGATCTATTGTGGACAAGCCTTACTGAAAAACACAGATGACTTATCATGATTAATTCTCAGACCTGAGGCATGACAATATGTGTCCAAACGGTTTGAAACTTCTTCCGCCCTTCCCTGTTTGCTGTAAAAACCAGCAAGCTATCATCAGCAAAACGTAAGTGGTTAATTGGAGGAGCCGATTGAGCCACTTTAATAGCACTAAGCTGTGATGACTGGTTTGAGATTTCAAGAGGCACAAAAGGCCCTCCGCTGCCAGCAAAAAGAGATAAGGCGAAAGAGGATCCCCTAACAGATACCCTTGTAGGCTTGAATTCTTCTAGTTTCTTTCCATTGAACCTTTTAAAAACCAGCAGGCTATCATCAACAAAACGTAAGTGGTTAACCAGAGGAGCCGATTGAGCCACTTTAATAGCACTGAGCTGTGATGACTGGTCTTGAGATTTCAAGAGGCACGAAAGGCCCTCCGCTGCCAGCAAAAGGAGATAAGGCGAAAGAGGATCCCCCTGACGGATACCCCTTGTAGGCTTGAATTCTTCTAGTTTCTTTCCATTGAACAGTACTAAAAAGGAGACTGTACTCACCGTGTTCATAATGACTGACGTCCAGTGCTGAGAGAAACCCAGCTTAATCATTATTGCCTGCAAATATTCCCATTCTATTCTGTCGTAAGCTTCATCATATCAAGGTTTAGGGCGCAAGGTCTGTGTATCTGAGATTTGTTTCTTTTCATAAAGTGAAGACACTCGTAGGCAGAAATTATATTATCGGTGATCAGGCGGCTGGGCACAAAAGCAGATTGCTCCTCGCTAATTATATCCGGAAGGATTTGTTTCAAACGATTAGCCAAAAACTTTTGATGCAATTTTATACAAAACATTGCAGAGGCTAATAGGTCTGAATTGTGCCAAACTGTGACAATTTTGTACCTTGGGGATCAACACCAGGATGGTGTTGTTTATGGATTCCGCACTTTCCTTGCCTTCTACAATGTCAAGACCACTTTGGTGACACCATCCACAAACCTCCCAATGATACTCAAATTTTTTGGCGGGGAATCCATCTGGTCCAGGGGCTTTCAAAGGGGACATTTGAGACAAAGTCGTTCGTACCTCCTTTGAAGTGCATGATGCCGAAAGGATATCATTCATTGTAGGGATGACTTTGCACGGGATTGTGTCCAGGACTCTCTCCATCTCTATAACACCTTCAGTTTGGAAAAGATTGCAATAAAACTCTGTAGCCATACCTTCTAAAGTGCTCGGATCATCAACTAGTACCCCCTGATTATTCAAGAGTGTCTTGATAAGGTTTTTGCGCCTCCTCATATTTGCCCTTTGATGATAAAAATGCGTATTCTTGTTGCCCTGAGCCAACCATTGTATTCTGGCCCGTTGTCTCGACATAGTCTCTTCCCGAGCATACAACTCGACGAGGGTCTCGTTTATCTTCAGTTCTCGATGGTCAGGCCCAACACGGTCATGTCTGCTCCGAAAAATCTCCAGTTCCCTCTTAGATTCTTTAATTCTCTTCCTGACATTCCCAAAGGAGCACCTCTCCCATCGTCCAAGCACCTTGGAGAGATTAGCTAATTTTTCTTTTACAAAGATGGCAGATGCCCCATTGTTATTTTTCTTCCATGCTTCTAAGACACTCTGGCAAGATCAAGATGCGATTCCCACATCGCTTCGTATCGGAACGGTTTAGGGGTGAAGGATCTCATGTCCCCCTCGTCCAAACAAAGCTGAAGTAAGGAGTGATCGGAACATGATGTAGTGTGATAAAATAGTGCAGATTGAGGGAACCGTGGACTCCAAATTGGAGTCGCTACAGCTCTGTCAAACCCTACTCGTGTATACGTACCATCGGCCACCTTCTTTTCAAAGGTCCAGAAGGAGCCTCGGTAGCCAATATCCTGTAACCCACATACATCCAATGCTTCCCTGAAATCATCCATTTGAGCTTGGCTTCGGTTGCCTATCCCCTTCATCTCACAAGATTCTAGAATTTCATTGAAGTCTCCGAGAACACACAAGGCAAGTTATTCACTGACTCCAGCCCCTTGATTGTGTCCCACGTCTTATACCTTTCCAGGACTTGCGCTTCTCCATAAACTAATGTCACCCGCCAAGGATCAGCGCCTGGATGCTCAACTCTAGCATCAATATGATACTGGGAATAGTTTAAAAACTTGCAAATTTACAGAATTGTTCCAAAACAAACCGAGACCACCACTCCTCCCGGAGCTACTCACAGCAAAACAATGATCAAAACCCAAATATGGGGTTAAAGCTTCTACCCATGCCTTACTTATTTGAGTTTCAACAATTCCAAGCACGGACGGAGCAAAAGACGGCATCGCGAAATTGCAAAGCTCCCGAACTGTCGCGCCATTGCCCACTCCACGACAGTTCCACGCTAGAAGATTCATTGGTTACGGCAGCGGCCCTCTAAGGAACCCGCCTGACTTGAGTTTGTTGAAGTATTGATTCCGCCCTTGCGTTCGGTGATTGTTCTTGATCGTTTTGCCGCTAGTGTCTCTTTTTCCTCAAAAGTTACCACATCTAGATCCTCCTCACGGAGTCCTAGTTCTCTCATCACTCATTCCACATCAATTGACAGACGTCGAGCCTGACGCTGCCACTTCAGCCATGGAGTTCCCTGACCTGAGTTTGCAAAATCGGGTTTTGTGAGGAGCCCTAGACCGTTGAATTCCACCGCAGTCCCAACCGAGACCAAACTTCGATCGAAAAGGATCACCCCTACAATTTGGATTGGTAGCATCAGGGTGTATCGGCGGCAGAGAAGGAAAAAACTCAACGACGGCACAGTTGCCGCCGAGAGAAAAAAAACTAGCGAGAGGGAAAATATACGCCAACGAACATCCATTTTTAAACTCATACACATCCCTCAGATCCACTACGCCAAGGCCCTTTGGGATTCTCGGATTCCTCTCAGGATCTGTGTCAAGCTGCCAAGGACCGGGTTCAACCTCCTTAAACGCAACGGGGCTGGGGATGGGACATGCACTCTTTGCGAGAACCCGGAAAAAGCTTATCACATTCTTTTCCATTGTGCACCTGCTAAATTTCTTTGGAGCTTTGCAAGAGAATGCTTTGGCCCCATGGTAGGATCCCCGCTCTTTTCAGGACATTCTAACGCTCCTACAGAATTGAGGGGCCAACAATATAGGCTTGCTTGGCGCACCTTCATGGCCATGGTGTAGAAAATTCTTATCCACTCCAACCTCATGTAAAGACTCGTACGTATTTCTGTGCATGATAAAACGACCATGCAATTCTGTAGTATTCAATATGACATGTCATTCTACTCCAATGTTTTTACTATTCTTTCATTGAGTAATCATGTGAATCAAAGAAGCCATAAGGACGCCATAAGGCCCAGAAGTTCTATTAGTTCTCTGGTATTAATTTTCTCGAGCGAAATCTCATGGGTATTCAAGTCGGTGATTGTAAAACAAAATGCTTTTCCTTTTCTAGAGAGAAAAAATAAATAAGAAATTTTGTTCTCGAAAGGATTGAAATACTCTACTTCCATCTGACTTTCTGGTTAGCATTATAATACCCCAAATCTTGAAACAAGAAAGATAATTAAGGCATATGAACATGTCAGTTTCCAGAACTGAATTGTTAACCACTTGTATGATATGGCATATTTGAGGACTTCACAAAACTTAATAAATTGGCATGTTTAGCGAAGTCCGTGGACCAACTTCAGAATAATGGTATTATACACACACATTGGCAAAATGTAGAAACGAAGGAAGTGCAAATGTCAGCAACTTAGCTCGCATTAAGATCTAGAAGCTTGATGGATATCAACTTTCTCGAGCGGTATGCCATGGGTACTCAAGATATTAAAAACCTTGTGAGCCCTCTCATCAACTTCATCACATTTGATCTCAACTATCTTCAGATGGCTGCATTCAAGTGGTTGATCTGGTGGAGTGTAACTTCTTTGTGTTTCCACTGGAACTTTAGGTACCTGAAGCAAACAAATATTTACCCCATCAATCAATCATTGATTCATGCCTGGTAAGTAACTGCAATAACAATCAATTGTTCATGTGTAAAATATAATACCTCAGAAAGATGGAGAGTGAGCTTCTCCAGAATTGGTGAATGTTTAAGGAAGCAGCTTAATATATTGAGGTCACTAGCAATGCCGGGACACCATTTACTGAGCAGCAAAGTCTTTAACTTGCTAAATGTAGGGCTCAATTTGAAATCCCTGTTGACTATAAACTGTGCAAAGGAACAAGATTGTATAAGTATTTTGCTTAAATTTTCTAGTAAAAGACACGAGTATGCCACTTAATGGATTGGGGAATAAAAAATTTTCTCCAGAAGCCATACTAGAATAAACCTGCAAGAGGTTTAAAACACATAGATACTTCATAGATGTATCTTACAACTAAACTGCTCACTGTTTATTATTTCAACCTGTTTTTTAGCAAAACTGTTATTCATAATTGTGTGAGGTCAAGAACTTCGATAGTATGAATTGGATCGCAGCCTGTGTGAGCAACGTAAATACTCCCTTAAAGCTATAGTGCTATACCAAGCTTGAGACACTTATTTTGGGACGGAGGGGGTAATAATTATCACAAATTAACTGAAGCACATACCACTTTAGGATCAACTGACAACTCCAGCTGTGTGACTTCTGATAATCCTTCGAAAAGCACAGACTCGCCACGTCTGTCGTCAGCACCACGTTCAGAAGAATGACAACCATAACACTGAAGATCATCGCAATCCCCACAGTCATTCTTAGAACAAGAATCAGTACAATGTGAACTAAGAATAACACTTGCCGAAACTAACAGTGGCATGTTTTCAACCAGTACCGGAGCCCTACGCATAACATCGATTAGCTCCAGGGAAACAAGGTTAGGCGTACGGATCCGGGTGCGAAAGGGGCCTGTCCGAAAATAACTGATGTTGATGCTGAGATGTTGCAAGGACGGAGAAGTGATGTTCCCATCTATGTCGCTGTTGTCAATCTTGAGATGAACCAGCGCCGGACAACCTGAGAAATCGAGGGTACTGCTGTACACGTCCACCATCTCGAGTTCCAATCTGGTAAGGTGCTGAGATATGAGGGGGACATTAGAAAGCATCATCGGCTGGTAATCGTCCTCGTACATGTAGATGCCATCGGTGGTGCGCAGCGCCAGCAGCGCCCTGGGTCCGCACATCACGGCGTGCCGGAACCACCGGTCCACGTGCTCCTCGTTGGCGGGCAGGAACTCCTTGAAATCGAAGTCGCGCTCGTCGAGGTCGATCTCGAAGGAGTCTAGCTGGGTGCGGTGGTCGCGGAGGAGGAGCAGGTTGTGGACGAAGTTAACGAACCACTCCGGGTTGGTGCACCCCTTGACGCCGGTGATGCGCAGTGCAGGCGCGGATCTCCAGAGGTGGCGCCAGCGCCGCGCGATCGCGCACGTCAGCACCACTTCGTGAGCCGGGAGGAAGGAGAGCACGTGGTAGAGGAGGTCGTCGGGGAGGGAGCTGAGGCGGTCGGCCTGCCCGTCTGTCGCCATGATCGCTTTCTTGGTCTCGCGCCGCTCGAGAGACATTAGGTCGAGCACGTCGTGGAAGCTCTCGGAACAAACGAACGTGCCTGGGCTGTGGGGTTCGCCGCCAGAGAGCGCCTGGCGTATATATCTCTCTCAATCGAGCACCAACACTGGTCGGCCCAGAGGAAGTAATACTCATGATCCGTAATTGACACCGTGTGGCCTAGATCTTATCTGTCACGTAGGCCGGCAGATAGCTTAGAAACGCGTGCCTCCTCATGCGCGGTACTGGGCCAACCGACTCGGCTCTTTATATCTTTTTTTCCAACCACTTTTGGGAAGGTTCTAGAACCTTCCCTAAACCTTTTTTAATTTCTCCTGCGTTTCTATTTAAGTCTTCTTTTACCGGACTTCTCTGTTTTTCACTATTTTTCATTTGCCTTTCCATTGTGCACCATATTTTCTCAATTCAGAAATATTTCTTAATTCAAGAACATTCATCGAAACCACGAACATTTTCGAAATCGTAAACTTTTTTGAATTAACAAAACCATTTTGAATTTGCAAATGTTAGCATAATGTTCCCGTGATTCAAGAAATGTTAGCATAATTTTCATGATTTGAGAAAATGTTATAAATTCAAGAAATGTCCACAAATATGAAAAAGTTCATGAATTCAAAAAATGTTTGTGATTTAAAAAATGTTCATGATTTAAAGAATGTTCACAATTTCAAAGAGTATTCAAAAGTGCCTGCAAATTCAAAATGTTATGTGAATTCAAAAAGGTGCACGATTTCAGAAATGTTCGTGAATTCGATGATGTTCATGGATTATTATAGCACTTTCTCAAATCGGGAGGGGAGCCGACCTGCGCGTTTGCTCCCCTCCCCAATAGGACCTCCCCGAAGGGCGCGGCTATGTGTCGCCGGCAGCAACTCCTAGTACTTGGTACAAAAAATAATAATTATGTGTACAAAAAATGTGTGTAACAGTTAAAAAACATTATACAATGTATAAAATGTTCATGTAATCACAAAATGTGTGTTACATTTAAAAGAACGTTCGTGAGTTCTAGAAATATGTTTGTAACATTTTCAAAAAATGTGTATAAAATGTAAAAACAAGTTTCCGTAATGTACAAAAGTATTTGGTACCACTAAAAGAATGAAGTGGCATTTTCAGAAAAAGTTCCCGCATTTCAAATTGAAAATCTTATTTTCATTCAAAACATATTATACAATCTAAAAAAATGTTCCCATAGGATAAAAATGTCCGTTCTCATTAAGAACTGTACACGACATTCTAAAGAAATATTCATCAGTTTCAAAAAAAATCCAAGAGGGTTTCAAAGATGTTTACACAATGTAAAAAATGCTCATGTAATTAAAAATATGTATTTCCATTAGAAAAATATAAACGGGTATTTGGAAAATGATACCATGTAATCAAAAAGGTGTTCAAACATATTTTCTTAAAATGTATATCACAAATTTGAAAAATTTCAAACACGTATCAAATAAAATTTGACATGTGCGCTAAAAATGTATATTATGTACTGAGAAAAAGAAGACATGATCTCCAAAATAGAAAACCAACACCGACAAAGAAAACCAAAAAAACAAAGTATAATAAGGAACGAAGAAAACAAGGGGGGAAACAAAGAAAACCAAAGTATAATGATGAAACAACCTGAAGAAAAGCAGCGAAAACAAGAAAATCAAAGGAAAAACTATGGAATACAAAAGATAAAAATAAAGAAAACCGTAGCAGAGCGAACGACACAGCGACATGAATAACATTCGCACCAATGGGCTGGCCTGATTCGCTCGCCTATAGGCAATTTCTAATAGGATGTGGTATGGGCGAGACATAGCTCTCACACCCACCAAGTGCCTCGACAAACATGCATGCAAGGGTTGTTGATCACCAGAGCTATTTCTTCAAAATCACTAATTAAAGAGTACTCTTTGCAAAAGTCACTCCTACTTCCTCACTGTATGACGAGTGGCGCACTTCATATGCGCCACTTGTCGCAACCTAAGAGTTTTCCCTTTTTCATAGATTCGATTATTCAAAACGTTTAATCTCTTAAACCGAGTGTTCAAATTTCAAACCGTTTTCAGCGTTGGATTCCTCACATCAAGATATTCAAAAAAAGATCCCACATTGATAGGTTTTGACGACCTTTTTTGACGAAAAAACGGACAAAAGAAAACCAAACCAGAAGCACGTTTCTTTCCAATTTTTTCCCTTTCCGGAAATGCATAATTGTGCCTCTCGCGGAAGAAAATTTTTGCCTCCACGAAAAAACTATGTGCCTCTTGCAGAAGAAAAAAAAATATTTTTTTTTCGAGAGGCACAGCTATGCCTCTCACGGAAGCAAATATGTGCTTCCATGAGAAGTAAATATGTGCTTCTCACAGAAGAAAACACATTTATTTCCTTTTTCGAGAGGCACAGTTGTGCTCTCGCGGAAGCAAATCTATACCCCACGAGAAGTAGATTTGTGCCTCTGGCGAAAGAAAAAAATGCATTTATTTTTTTCCTTTTCCGAGTGCCTCTCATAGAAGCACATCCGTGTGTCCACAAGAAGTAAATTTGTGTCTCTCGTTGAAGAAAAAATGTGTTTTTTTTCGAGAGGCACATCTCGAGAGCAAATATGTGCCTCCACGAGAAGTAAATCTGTGTATTTCTTTTTTCACGCGAAAATAATTTTTGGAATATTTTTTGTGTCGATGACATGTGCCCCCATGGGAAGTAAATATGTGCCTATCGTGAAAGAGAAAAGTTGAAAATACATTTTTTTTCCTTTTTTCCGAGAGGCATAGTCATGCGTCTCGCCAAAGCAAATCTATGCCTCGGCGCATCTCTACCTCTTGCGGAAGAAAAAATGACACGGTTTTCTTTTCCTTTTCCGAGTGCCTCTCACAGAAGAAAATATGTGCATCCACGAAAAGTAAATCTGAAAACATGTTTTTTTTCTTTTTCCAATTGGCACGGCTGTACTTCTCGCGAGAGCAAATCTATGCCTCCACAAGAAGTAAATCTATGTCTTTCTCCTGAAAAAAATGATTTTTCACGCACAATTTTTTTTTCAATTTTTTTGTGTGCAAAACCTAAGGAAAATCTGAATGCCGAAAAAGACCAAAAAAAATCTAAAAGTTGAAAATGTGTATAGAAAAATAAAATAAAATCTGAAGGAGTGCCCAGCATGCAACACATGACGACGGGTGAGAGTGTGCCAAATGACGCACTCCCAACACACCAAAAGTGACCCAAAGAATATGCTTTGATTAGTTGCTCTCCTATTTCTCGCCTACTGCATGCCAGAGTTACGTCTCGCCACATGCGGTGTTATTCGCCCAACCCAGAACTGTGGCTGCACGTGAGTTTTTTCTATTACGCGTCTTCTAATATTTTTCTCGCTCTTTGCATTGGTTTTATCTCGTTTTGTTCATTTCTTCCCTTTTCTTTTCTTTTTCTTGGGTTTACTTTGGTTTTCATTGCTTTATTTTTGTTCCAACACATGTTCACATTTTTAATACACATTGTAAATTTCTCAGATATGTAAGGAACATTTTTCATATACATTTAACATTTTTTAAAACATGATTACCATTTTTCAAACATATGTTTTGACGTCTATTTTGCCCTACACATTGTGTTTTTTTGTTATACATCTAAACAAACTATGCATGCTTAACATTTTTCAAATATATGATTAACTATTTTAAGTACATATTGTTGAATCTAATTTTTGTATATGTGTTAATTTTTTTTTCAAATACACATTGAAACGTTTAATGATAGAAAATAAGTTTTTGAACTACATGAGCCTTTCGTATATTGTATAAATCTTTTTTCAAAATATCACTGCATATTTTTTAAACTCATAATTTTTTTTCTAAATGTATTGTGACTATCTTTTCTTTTCATTTTTAGAGGAAAGCGGGTCCATTTATGGTTACTCACTCGGGCCATTGCATGGTAAGTTACACGAAAGCACTAGTCACAACCTATCTCCGTTGATTGTGATAAGTGATGCATTGTATGTGTGTGCGACACTTGTCACAACCTGAAAGATTTGCTCTTTTTCGTAGACTTGGTTTTTCAAGGGTTCTATCTCTTGGATCTTGCATCCAAATCATGAACTATTTTCACCATTCAGTTTCTCACGTCGAAATCTTTGAAAGTAGAACACATGTTAATAGGTCCGAACGAACTTTATTTTTGATAAAACCAGGAAAAGGTGGAAATGAAAAATGGGAAACAGGAAAAATGGGGAAAACTGAAACTAAAATAAGGAAAACCAAAAAGATTGAAATCGGGAAGCATAGGTGTGCTTTTCACTTTTTGGGGAAGTACACCTCCGCTTCTTCGCTTTTCGACAAGCACATGTGTGCTTCATGTGGAAGCACAGATGTGCTTTAGTACGAAACACATCTGTGCTTTCACTTTTCGGGAAATACAAACATGCTTCACGCAAAAGCACAACTGCGCTTCATCATGAAACACATCACACACCCATGTTTTTCACATTTCAAAAAGCAGAGATGTGCTTCTCGTGGAAGCACAATTTGTTTCACCACGAAGCACATCATTGCTTTTATTTCTATTTCTTAGAAAGCACAAATGTGCTTCTCACATAAACACATGTGTGTATTCCACTTTTCGGGGAAGCATAGTTATGCTTCTTATGGAAGCACAACTCTATTTTTTTACTTTTCGGAAAGCACATGCGTGCTTTCAAAGGAGAACATCGATGTTTTTCACTTTACAAGGAAGTACAACTGTGGGAAGCAGAGCTGTGCTTTTTTATGAAGCACAACTATTTTTTTCACATGATGCGCGTCATATGAGTAAAAGACAATGTGAAAAAACAAATCATGAAAACATAGAAAAAACCAAGCACAATCAGAAAACCCGAATGAAGAAACTCGTGTAAAAAATGTTCCCGCTGGTGCACCCAATGCATGACATGTGGTGGCACTAGGGCATACCACATGACAGTGTTGTGAGCTCTCGTGTGTCTAAACATTGTCCGATGGGAGCGTGGAAAACTCCCCTAGGGTACCTCCTAAATCGGTTCCCCATCACTACATATAAGGTGTGGCGAAAGCATTTATTCAGTATCACTAGCAAATTAGCAATGGCAACATTAGGTAATAACTCTAAACGTACGAGCCTTCTATGGGGTGTTTGCGGACCCGCCTCTAACTAATATCACCCCCCAACTTTAGTAGGGGGTGGGCCCCTCACCCTCATTACTATCGAATTAAAAAAATCCTGAAGCTTCTCCGTTGATCATAAAAAGGAGCTCGCATGTGTAGCATAGCTCCATCGTCCAACACAATAAGCTACGCGCAAAGGGCGCTCGCTCACCTATGCCACGTCTGAATTTTACTGTCACGGTATCTACCCTAGGTAACACCTCCCCAAAGTTTCATGCTTAACAAAAACGTACCTAGTCAACACCGCATCGAGCCCGACGCCCTCGTCCTCCCCTTCTCCTTCGCAGGCACGTCTCCTCCTTCCCTCGGCTGCCTAATCCCCTTCCTTCTTGTGCACGCTACCTACTCCCCTCCTCCGGCTAGAGCAAGGTGCCGCTGTCCCTCCATCCTCGCGACGCCACCTCCTTCCTTCGCCGCCAGCAGAGGCGACCGGCTAGGGTTCAGTCGCCACCACCAAAACAGATTGGGTGCTGCCTATTGTCGGTGTCAAAACCGGCGGATCTCGTGTAGGGGTCCCGAACTGTGCGTCTATGGCTAATGGTAACAGGAGGCAGGGGACATGATGTTTTACCCAGGTTCGGGCCCTCTCGATGGAGGTAATACCCTACTTCCTGCTTGATTGATCTTGATGATATGAGTATTACAAGAGTTGATCTACCACGAGATCATAGAGGCTAAACCCTAGAAGCTAGCCTATGATTATGATTGTTGTTGTCCTATGGACTAAACCCTCCGGTTTATGTAGACATAGGAGGGGGCTAGGGTTACACAGAGTCGGTTATAAGCAGGAAATCTACATATCCGAATATCCTAGCTTGCCTTCCACGCAAAGGAGAGTCCCATCCGGACACGAGACGAAGTCTTTAATCTTGTATCTTCATAGTCCAACAGTCCGGCCAAAGTATATAGTCCGGCTGTCCGAGGACCCCTTGATCCAGGACTCCCTCAATAGCCCCTGAACCAGGCTTCAATGACGATGAGTCCGACGCGCATATTGTCTTCGGCATTGCAAGGCGGGTTCCTTCTCCGAATACTCCATAGAAGATTTAGGACACAAGGGTCGTGCCCGGCCCTGCAAAACAAATTCCACACTCCACCGTAGAGAGTATAATATTCCACAAATCCAATCTGCTGACAGCTTTTTATAGCATGACATCATGCCATGGTCCGGTCATTATTCGAACCGTTCTTCACAACCAGCCATTGCACGTAATGCGAGGCGGTTTGCTTGACACGTCTTGTCGAAGCAGAGATCGTGTCCTCTTATCACGGGATTCTCATCAATACGGGTATGGGTAACCCAACCACGCCATCAATCGTGGCGCTTGGGAAATAAACGATCTTAACGGGCAAGTGGGGAGGCGCATAGTTTCTACCGCCTTTATAAAGATATAAGAATTCCCATCTTTCACCCACGCCCTCTTCCTTCTTCGCTCATCCATTCTCGCACACTCGAGCTCCAGCGCCCCAGATCTCACCTTCTCCGCACAGCCAAACATGTCCGGAGCGGGAGGCAAGTGGGTGGCCTCCTCCGTTAGGGAGGAGGACATTACGAAGCTCCGGGCGGCCGGATACTTGGCCGCAGATATTGCGCACCGGCTCCCGGATGCAGGGCAGATCATCCCGACTCCAGGACCCCATGAGAGGGTCGTGTTCCTTACCCACTTCGTCCACGGACTGGGATTCCCCCTCCACCCATTTGTCCATGGGCTCTTGTTCTATTACAGGCTGGATTTTCATGATCTGGCCCCTAACTTCATCCTCAACATCTCGGCATTCATTGTCGTATGCGAGGCTTTTCTCCGCATCAGGCCCCACTTCGGCCTGTGGCTAAAGATCTTCAACGTGAAGCCAAAGATAGTGGTCGTCCAGCAGGCGGAGTGTCGTGGTGCCATGGTGGGCAAGATGCCCAATGTCACCTGGCTCGAGGGCTCCTTTGCGGAGACCATGAAGGAGTGGCAATCGGGGTGGTTCTATATCACCAAGCCGCGCAACGCCAACTGGGTGGCGGCCCCCGAATTCCGATCCGGCATCCCTGTGCGGATTACTTCCTGGAAGAGGAAAGGCCTAGCCTGGGGCGCATCCATGGAGTTTACCGGACTCCAGAACTACGTCAAGAATATGATAACCAAGAATATCAAGCTTGTCAACGTGGTCCAGGTCATGCTATTTCGCTGGATTCTCCCGTGTCAAAGACGGGCATTCAATCTGTGGGAGTTCGACGCGGCCCAACACCAGACACTGCAAGAGCTCTTTGACACGACGCACAAAGACGTCTGGAAGGTGTTGTTCAAGTCCGGCGAAGTCCCTCCTCCCACTTCCGAGGACCGCGGACTCAGCGCCAAGCGCCACGCCAATGCGGTAAGCATTCTACATTTTGCAAGATGCGCCTTTCCTCAGCATATTCGTGGGAGGAACTTAATCCATCGCACCGATCTAACAGGAATACATGGAGATAGCGGAGCGGATCGACTGTCCGGCTCCGTTGCCTGAAGATCCAGCAACCGCTCCCCTGACGGAGATGCTGGTTCCGACGCCTTATGAGGTGCCGAAGAAGAAGGCCAAGAAGAAGGCCGTGGGGGCCAGAAAAAGTCTCTGGCGCAATGTGGTGCCGGACTCGTCGTCCGAAGACACCGAGGTGCACTCCTCCAACGACAACGATGAGGAGGAAGAAGAAAACCCTCTCCCCCAAAACGAGGGGGAGAAGAAAAGGAAAGCCTCCCCTTCCGGGAAGGCCGAAGGGTCCAAGAGGGGAAGGACCCTCCCTCCGGACCACTCCACAACCACCACCTACAGCGAGGAGGAGTGGCTACCCAGGGCCAAGCCCCTGGCGAAGTCATAAGTATCCGGATGCCCTAACACCCTTTGCATGTTTTTAGCTTTATGGCTCCTTATCATGTCAAGGTTTGTTTGTGCAGTCCTCCCAAAGCCCATATTGACTTGCCCTCCTCGGATGGGTCCTTGAGCTCGTCGGAGATGAATAGCTATTCGCTCCCGACGGCTTCCACCCCCCGGCCCGTGGATGACACCGAGGTGTTATCTCAGAGGATGCCGGGCTAGGAGGAGGTAGTCCTGGAGACGCCTCAAGGCGAGATTCCTGACGCCGGGCTCATGGGGGGGGAGATCCCCATGGATTCGGATGAGGGGGGCTGCAGCAAGCTTGGCCCCCAGCCGGATACTGCACCGGAACCTCCAGTGCTTCCGGATTCAGGCGGGCAGCCTCCCGCCAAGGGAGGCGAGCCGTCTGTGCCGATGACCTCTGTCCATCCATAGGCATCGGATAACCTGGTGGAAGCGCTTCAGAACGCTTCCCTTGGTGAAGGACACCGTACTCTTATGAGTACGGTGATTGCGAAGGTTTAGTCTGCCAAGAACGGATTAACCAAAGCCTGCGCCAGCCTTCTGACAGGCTTTGAGGTAAGTAATTTAAATTGTGAGAAAGTATCACAGTGTAGATAGTAGCCCCTGATGCTTTGTTTGGTGTTCGGCAAGAGAAGCCGAACAGAGGATCAAATATTATTCCTAGGAGTCTAACCATATTGTGTCTATGTGAATAAGCAGGCGTCGCTGCTGGCCGCCGCCGCCGCCACCGCGGAGGTCTCCAGACTAAGGAAGAGCCTGGGGCGGGCCGAAGAAGAGCTCGTCCTCGTGAAGAGGCAGTTCGAGGAAAACAAAGGTAAGCAATACCCCGTCTGAATGTTATAGAAAGGAAAAAATCATGGGTGCTGATGGAAGCATGATAAATTTTGCTAGGGGCCACAACAGAGGTGGCGGCCCTTAAGAAGGCGTTGTCCGAGGCCGAAAACAAAGCGGCTGAGGAGCGCATTGAGCGCGAAAAACAAGAGGCGCGAGTCGATGAGGTCCAGCAAGAGCTCCGGGACTTCGTCAAAAAATTCGAGTCTTTGGAGCGTGACTCCAAGACGCAAGAGTGTGAGCTTGCGATGGCCCGTCAGAGCGCACCAGACACTAAGGCCGAAGCCCAGAAGGCCCTCCAGGAAATTGAGGCGGCCAAGAAGATAGCTGCGGGTAAGGATTTCATTATGCAAAGCAAGCATGTGGAGGAGACTTTCCTTTTACTTATCTGAATTCGGAGCTCTCCAGGAGCATTCGCAGATCTGCCACGCGCCATCTTTGATGCCACAGAGTTCTACCGGGCCGAGGAGGGAAGCTCGACGGAGAAGCTGTTTTGGTCCCAGTATATTGGGGTCGAACACCCGATGTCCTTGAGCGACCAGCTAAAGCAATTGGTCGAACTCCACAAGGCGGCCGAACTGACCATGAAGGACTTCATAGTCCGGCTGTGGCCCGGCGAGCCCCTACCCAGCAGTTACTTCGGCTTTATCAAGCGGATGGTGAACGCCTGTCCACGGCTTGAAGTCGTCAAGCGATCCGTCTGTATTGAGGGTGCACGCAGGGCTTTGGCCCGTGCGAAGGTGCACTGGGGGAAGATGGACGCCGAGAAGCTGGTGACGGAGGGGCAGCCAAAGGGCAAGGAACATCGCCACCCCGAACAGTACTATGACAATGTCATTAAGGGTGCCCGCCTCATGGCGGACGAATGTATAAAGGATGCGATATTTGAATGAATGTAATCATGTCATCCTGTATTATGAGAACCAGCTCATATGCGCTATGTAGCGCTTGTTAATTTAAAATATTACCTTCTGTGTGGCCGTTATAAAAATTCTTGAGAGTTGGCCAGTCGTCGGCTTCTGCCCCCATGTAACTAGTATTGGGGTGTTTGGGTTAAATATGAACACTCTTTATCCAAGTTTTTGGTCCTTTTAAGGAGCAGTTCAGTGCCGCGAACGAGGCAATCGGACTATACGGCTTTATCGCCCTCACTTAGCCATAGAAGTCTACAATTTTAAACTTTGGCGAAGCCCCTAGTATCCGGAGAGCCGGACTTGTGGCGCTATACATGCCTAAATCGGACGAGGCCGATTCCTCGTCTGAAGCGGGAAAAATCTTTAAGGATTTAAGACCTCTCAAACAGGGTGTCAAAACCGACGGATCTCGGGTAGGGGGTCCCGAACTGTGCGTCTAAGGCTAATGGTAACAGGAGTCAGGGGACACAATGTTTTACCCAGGTTCGGGCCCTCTCGATGGAGGTAATACCCTACTTCCTGCTTGATTGATCTTGATGATATGAGTATTACAAGAGTTGATCTACCACAAGATCGTAGAGACTAAACCCTAGAAGCTAGCCTATGATTATGATTGTTGTTGTCCTATGGACTAAACCCTCCGGTTCATATAGACACCGGAGGGGGCTAGGGTTACACAGAGTCAGTTACAGAGAAGGAAACCTACACATCCAAATATCCAAGCTTGCCTTCCACGCAAAGGAGAGTCCCATCCAAACATGGGACAAAGTCTTCAATCTTGTATCTTCATGGTCCAATAGTCCGGCCAAAGTATATAGTCCGGCTGTCCGAGGACCCCTTAATCCAGGACTCCCTCAGTAGCCCCTGAACCAGGCTTCAATGATGATGAGTCCGGCACGTAGATTGTCTTCGGCATTGCAAGGCCGGTTCTTCTCCAAATCCTCCAAAGCATTGTTGTAATGAGCAGTGTCCGGCATCTTATTGATGCCGCTCCTCGGCTTCTGTGATTTAGTTACGGCTGTTTACACGTGTCGAGCGAATGCGAGAGGCCGAGGGATTTTTACATTTGCCACCCCAACCATGCGAGTAAATCTTCTATAAAAGAGGCGAGGATTCTCAGATCCAAATCACACCATCTCCTCCCAGCGAGCTTTCATCAGATCGCGCCCGAAAAAATCCACACCATTATGGCCGGTCATCTTGCTCCCGTAGAACTAGGCCAGGCGACTGGGAGAGATGTTCCGTTCCCCACAGCCGTTTAGTAGAGTTGCAGACCAAGGGGTTTCTTCCACCTGCATACATGGTCCCCGTCCGAGCTGGACTAGCCACCTATAATGGCGGGGAGCAAGCGGAGAGCTTTCCAAACCCATCCAAGGGAGAGCGGGTGTGCTTCATCCCCTACTTATTGAGGGGGTTCGGATTTCCAATCCATCGCTTTCTCCACGGGCTTCTGGAGTTCTACGGCCTCCAGCTACACAACTTTACCCTAGCCTCCATACTGCACATCGTAGGCTATGTTGCCTTCTGCGAGCTTTTTCTGGGCTGCGAAGCTCATTTCGAGCTGTGGAAGAGGCTATTCTGCCTTGTACCCCGTACTCAGGAGGGGTCGGTATATCAAGTGGGTGAAGCCGAAATATGGCGCATCGCCGGGACAGGATATCTATCCGGCACCCCGAAGAAGACATCCGAGGATTGGCCCTCGGAATGGTTCTACATGGGGGACGTCCCTCTTACACACCCTGTCCGAAAGGGCCTTCCGGAGTTTGTAAATGCCCCGCTGAAGAAACACCACAGCTGGCGCCCAGGAGCCCCTAGGAGGAAGATAACAGAGAGATCCTTTTCCTGACGGACATGATAAATACATTGGCCAAATCAGGACTGACAATTATCGAAGTCATGTCCATATGTATAATGTGGGGAGTGCAGCCATTTCAATATCGGGGAAAACCCATGTGGCACTTCAATGGAGAATATGATGCCACCCATTGCGGCCGTAAAGGACCGGACTCTCCCGCTGCTCTAGCGAGGATATTGTCCGATTTGTTCAAAGGAGAAGAGGAGGAGTTCATCCATATTAAGCCACGGGATGGATTCTCCATGTACAACCCCCTGAGCTGGGTGAGTCGCTATTTATTAATCCAATCTTTTCCTCACTTTTAGCACAGATGTTTAGTTCGTCAATTCATACAAGGAAATGCGAAGGGCCATGAAGGGTGTTCATAGCTCGCCTCCACAGCCAGAGGACCCTAACCGGGCTCTCGACCCCAAACTCGAAGAAGATCCGGATACGTTTGTGGAGCTTGTTGACAGGACATTTTACCAGCTGAGCCGCGATGGTGTGATGGTGGCCATCATAGCAGATTATCCTGGCTACTTCCTGTATCCAAGGTAAGTAAAGCTATAGTCCCGACTTCCAAAAAGGATTCCTTCTTTACACTTTACCCACCGTACATGTGTTATGTCTTACAGGGAAGGCCGTCAGGGCGCTAAGCTGAACCCGCGGTGACTCACCAACAAGGGGCACCGAAGCCGGGTAGGCTTAAAAGAAAGGCGGTCAGGACCGAGACGCCATTGCAAAGGTATGTTTTGAAAACCTGCCACGCAGTCATCATTGTTAAAATATAACGATGTCTTCTGTCTTCTGACAAAAAGAGTGCTCGCCGGACTGCATCCAGAGAGCCTACCGGTCACGCCTCCACCAGCCGGACTCCGAGGCCGGACTCAAGGGCGGAGGTCAACACGGATGATCCTCCTACAGAGGATGTGGATAGGGTTTCCTCTACCAACTCCAAAGTGGAGAGCGCCATAAACCATAGGCGCCGACGGGCCGCACTAGCGACCCTAATTTCTCTGAAGAGGCGTTCGACGCCTTCAACTCAGGGGACGCATACATCCGGGCAGCTCAAGGTGGCCTAGCCAGGGCCACGACCAGTACGTAAAGGATATATGGGTAAGTAAATTTGATAAGTGTATATATCAGTAGCCCCTGAGACTTGAAATAGTTGGCACAACTGATTTAAGGATCCTTTGTGTGCATAGGTTCTGACAGAAAAGACTACCCAGCTATCCAAAGAGCTGGAGGAATGCAAGGCCCAACTACGGGCCGCAACCGCCGTGATGGAGGAGTCTGCGAAGGCCCCATCTGGTAATGTTTGCATTTAAACGAGAGTAATGTCATGGTATATACCAGTGGAAGTATTCGACAGGAATGCGATTCTAACAAAAGAACTTGCAGACAATCCCGGAGGCAATCCGGAGATCGTACCGGAGGATGAGCAACATCTTCGGCGACAACTGAAGGCCGGCCAGCGTGTGCTTACCAAGGTTATAAAGGGGAAAATATTCTCCAGGACGCGAACGTCCGGCTGGACGTCGAATTGAAGGATGTTCGGGCCCAGCTTGCTGACTCCGTGAAGGAAAATAAGAAGCTTCGACGTGGTATATTCAGTAAGTGTTCTAAGGAACCACTATGAAGTTTGGCGTAGAGGCATGCTAACAAAATTATGTCTGTAGGCATGATGCCAGGTCGTCCTGAAGAGGAGATGCCTGGGTCTGCAGGCGATCTTCTGCCGGAGCTCTCACAACTGCACGAACAAGTTCGGCAGGTGATGCGGGACATTGCCAAGCCTTGTGGCCATCTGCCTCCCTTCCAAGAGGCATGGGTAAGTTGCTCGAGCTGCTCAAGGGAGCACGGCAGTGCTTCCGATTATGGAAGATATCGGCTTGCCGACAAGGCGTAAGGGAGGCCTGGGCAATGGTGAAGACGTAGTACACCAAGGCTGACCCGAACCATATGGCCGAGGTTGGACCTGTAGGGTCGGATGGGAAGGAGCTCCCTGTACATCTGGTGTATGACCAAGTAGCATTAGCAGCTAAGTATTCCCAACAGGACTGTAGGCTAGACACCCTGTTGGATGGTATAGAAGAAGAATTCAGTCAGTCTAAGTGACATTGTACTTCGAAGGACATATTTGTCCCTAGCCGGATTGTAAACCATTTGTCTTGGCCGACCTTTTCGCTTCAACCTCTGGACCCGACAGTCCGGAGAGTATCAGAATACCCGCTCGGTTATGTGAAAACCGGGGCACGCGTGGAAACCAGGCGTAGGGGTCATAAGTGCTTGAACAGACAAGTACCCAACTAGTTATGTTATATTACATGGGTAGTAAGAAACATCTTCCAGGGAGAATAGTTCCGTTAAGGGTTCCTTTCCCTGGGTGTGCATGCATTGCTATGCATGTTCGAACTGCGAAAATTTACGCAGGATATAAGCATCTGGGGGCATGTTTTGTAATAGATAAAATACATCTTTTGTTCACCGACCGAATATTCTCTTAAGAATGCTAGCTTTCGGCTTCACCCAGTCTAAGGTACACATCCGGCTGACCCGGCAGTAACAATCATAGAGGTGCTCCCCTTATGCCCTAGCCAAATTAACGGGAACGTAGGGCATAAACACAAGAGCCAGGCAACCCAGCTTGGCCAAAACTAAAGTCATATCGATGCATATAGTGGTGAAAAAAGGCACATACGGAGAAGTGACGCATATGTGTGTTGGGGAACGTAGTAATTTCAAAAAAAATCCTACGCACACGCAAGATCATGGTGATGGCATAGCAACGAGAGGGGAGAGTATTGTCCACGTACCCTCGTAGACCGTAAGCGGAAGCGTTATGACAACGCGGTTGATGTAGTCGACGTCTTCACGATCCGACCGATCCAAGTACCGAACGTCACGGCACCTCCGAGTTCAGCACACGTTCAGCTCGATGACGATCCCGGGCCCGATCCAGAAAGCGTCGGGGATGAGTTCCGTCGACGACGACGGCGTGGTGACGATGATGATGTTCTACCGGCGCAGGGCTTCGCCTAAACTCCGCGACGATATGACCGAGGTGGAATATGGTGGAGGGGGGCACGGCACACGGCTAAGGAATGATCCGTAGATCAACTTGTGTGTTCTAGGGTGCCCCCTGCCCCCGTATATAAAGGAGCAAGGGGGTGCGGCCCGCCCTAGGAGGAGGCGCGCCGGAGGAGTCCTACTCCCACCCGGAGTAGGATTCCCCCCTTTCCTAGTTGGATTAGGACTTGGGGGAGGGAAAGAGGAAAGGGGGGCGCCCCCCCTTCCTTGTCCTATTCGGACTAGGGGGGGAGGGGGCGCGCAGCCTGCCCTGGCCGGCCCTCCTCTTCTCCCTCATGGCCCACTAAGGCCCATTAACCCCCGGGAGGGTTCCGGTAACCCCCCGGTGTTCCGGTAAAATCCCGATTTCACCCGGAACCATTCCGATGTCCAAACTGAAGGAAATATGCCCTAGAGGCAATAATAAAGTTATTATTTATTTCCTTATTTCATGATAAATGTTTATTATTCATGCTAGAATTGTATTAACCGGAAACATAATACATGTGTGAATACATAGACAAACATAGTGTCACTAGTATGCCTCTACTTGACTAGCTCGTTTATCAGAGATGGTTATGTTTCCTAGCCATGGACAAAAGAGTTGTCATTTGATTAACGGGATCACATCATTAGGAGAATGATGTGATTGACATGACCCATTCCGTTAGCCTAGCACTTGATCGTTTAGTATACTGCTATTGCTTTCTTCATGACTTATACAAAGTTCCTACGACTATGAGATTGTGCAACACCCGTTTACCGGAAGAACACTTTGTGTGCTACCAAACGTCACAACGTAACTGGGTGATTATAAAGGTGCTCCACAGGTGTTTCCGAAGGTACATGTTGAGTTGGCATAATTCGAGATTAGGATTTGTCACTCGAATCGTCGGAGAGGTATCTCTGGGCCCTCTCGGTAATAATCACCACCTAAGCCTTGCAAGCATGTAACTAATGAGTTAGTTATGAGATGACGTATTACGGAACGAGTAAAGAGACTTGCCGGTAACGAGATTGAACTAGGTATTGGATACCGACGATCAAATCTCGGGCAAGTAACATACCGATGACAAAGGGAACAAAGTATGATGTTATGCGGTTTGACCGATAAAGATCTTTGTAGAATATGTAGGAACCAATATGGGCATCCAGGTCCCGCTATTGGTTATTGACCGAGAATGGTTTTAGGTCATGTCTACATAGTTCTCGAACCCGCAGGGTCCGCACGCTTAACGTTTCGATGACAGTTTTATTATGAGTTTATAAGTTTTGATGTACGAAGTTTGTTCGAGTCCGGATGTGCTCACGGACATGACGAGGAGTCTCGAATGGTCGAGACATAAAGATTGATATATTGGACGACTATATTCAGACACCGGAAGTGTTCCGGGTGATTTCGGAGAAAACCGTGTCTTGGAGGAGTTACGAACCCCGGGAAGTATTGGGCCTTAGTGGGCCTGAGGGAGAGAGAGGCAGCAGCCCAGAGGTGGCGCGCCCCTCCCAAGGGGAGTCCGACTGGACTAGGGGGGAGGGCGGCCCTCTTTCCCTCTCCCTCTCCCCCTCTTCCTTCCCCCTTCCTCCTTCCTAGTTGGACTAGGAAAGGGGAGTCCTACTCCTAGTAGGAGGAGGACTCCCCCCTCCTTGGCGAGCCCCAAGGGCCGGCCGGCCTCCCCCCTTGCTCCTTTATATACGGGGGCAGGGGGGCACCCCAAAGACACACAAGTTGATCTACGGATCGTTCCTTAGCCGTGTGCGGTGCCCCCCTCCACCATATTCCACCTCGGTCATATCGTCACGAAGCTTAGGCGAAGCCCTGCGTCGGTAGAACATCAAGATCGTCACCACGCCGTCGTGCTGACGGAACTCTCCCTTGACACTCGGCTGGATTGGAGTTCGAGGGACGTCATCGAGCTGAACGTGTGCTGAACTCGGAGGCTCCGTACGTTCGGTGCTTGGATCGGTCGATCGTGAAGACGTACGACTACATCAACCGCGTTGTGCTAACGCTTCCGCTTACGGTCTACGAGGGTACGTGGACATACACTCTCCCCTCTCGTTGCTATATCATCACCATGATCCTGCGTGTGCGAGGGAAATTTTTGAAATTACTACGCTCCCCAACAGTGGCATCCGAGCCTAGGTTTTATGGTTTGATGTTTTGCACGAGTAGAACACAAGTGAGTTGTGGACGATACAAGTCATCGCCTACCAGCATGTCATACTTTGGTTCAGCGGTATTGTGAGATGAAGCGGCCGGACCGACATTACGCCAGACGCTTACGCGAGACTGGTTTCACCGCCACGAGCACTCGTTGCTTAAAGGTGATTGGCGGGTGTCTGTCTCTCTCACTTTAGTTGAACCGAGTGTGGCTACGCCCGTCCTTGAGAAGGTTAAACGAGTCTATTTGACGAAATATCGTTGTGGTTTTGATGCGAGGTGAGATTGGTTCTTGCTTAAGCCCATAGCAGCCACGTAAAATTTGCAACAACAAAGTAGAGGACGTCTAACTTGTTTTTGCAGGGCATGTGGTGATGTGATATGGTCAAGACGTGATGCTATATTTTATTGTATGAGATGATCATGTTTTGTAACCGGTTATCGGCAATGGCAGGAGCCATATGGTTGTCGCTTTATTGTATGAAATGCAACGCATCTGTAATTGCTTTACTTTATCACTAAGCGGTAGCGATAGTCGTAGAAGCAATAGATGGCGTAACGACAACGATGCTACGATGAAGATCAAGGTGTCGCGCCGGTGACAATGGTGATCACGACGGTGCTTCGAAGATGGAGATCACAAGCACAAGATGATGATGGCCATATCATATCACTTATATTGATTGCATGTGATGTTTATCCTTTATGCATCTTATCTTGCTTTGTTTGATGGTAGCATTTTAAGGTGATCTCTCACTAAAATTATCAAGAAGTGTTCTCCCTGAGTATGCACCATTGCCAAAGTTCGTCGTGTCGAGACACCACGTGATGATCGGGTGTGATAAGCTCTACGTCCATCTACAACGGGTGCAAGCCAGTTTTGCACACGTGGAATACTCAGGTTAAACTTGACGAGCCTAGCATATGCAGATATGGCCTCGGAACACGGAGACCGAAAGGTCGAGCGTGAATCATATAGTAGATATGATCAACATAGTGATGTTCACCATTGAAAACTACTCCATCTCACGTGATGATCGGTTATGGTTTAGTTGATTTGGATCACGTGATCACTTAGATGACTAGAGAGATGTCTGTCTAAGTGGGAGTTCTTAAGTAATATGATTAATTGAACTTAAATTTATCATGAACTTAGTCCTGGTAGTATTTTGCAAATTATGTTGTAATCAATAGCTTGCGTTGTTGCTTTCATATGTTTATTTTGATATGTTCCTAGAGAAAATTGTGTTGAAAGATGTTAGTAGCAATGATGCGGATTGGATCCGTGATCTGAGGTTTATCCTCATTGCTGCATAGAAGAATTATGTCCTTAATGCACCACTAGGTGACAAACCTATTGCAGGAGCAGATGCAGACGTTATGAACGTTTGGCTAGCTCAAAGGATGACTACTTGATAGTTTAGTGCACCATGCTTAAACGGCTTAGAATCGGGACTTCAAAGACGTTTTGAACGTCATGGACCATATGAGATGTTCCAGAGTTGAAGTTAATATTTCCAGCAAATACCGAGTTGAGAGATATGAAGTCTCCAACAAGTTCTAAAGCTAAAAGATGGAGGAGAATCGCTCAACTAGTGAGCATGTGCTCCGATAACTTCAATCGCTTGAATCAAGTGGGAGTTAATCTTCCAGATAAGATAGTGATTGACAGAATTCTCTAGTCACCATCACTAAGTTACTAGAACTTCGTGATGAACTATAGTATGCAAGGGATGACGAAAACGATTCCCGAGCTCTTCGTGATGTTGAAATCGACGAAGGTAGAAATCAAGAAAAGACCATCAAGTGTTGATGATTGACAAGACCACTAGTTTCAAGAGAAGGGCAAAGGAAAGAAAGGGAACTTCAAGTGGAAAGACAAGCAAGTTGTCACTCCCGCGAAGAAGCCCAAAGCTGGACCATAGCCTGAAACCGAGTGTTTACTTCGCAAAGGAAATGGTCTTTGGAAGCGGAAATGCCCTGAATATTTGGTGGATAAGAAGGATGGCAAAGTGAACAAGGGTATATTTGATATACTGATTATTGATGTGTGCCTTACTAGTGTTTATAGTAGCCCCGAGTATTTGATACTTGTTCGGTTGCTAAGATTAGTAACTCAAACAGAGTTACGAATAAACAGAGACTAGTTGAAGGGAAAGTGACGATGAGTGTTGGAAGTAGTTCCAAGATTGATATGATCATCATCGCACACTCCCTATATTTTCGGGATTAGTGTTAAACCTAAATAAATGTTATTTGGCGTTTGTGTTGAGCATGAATATGATTTGATCATGTTTATTGCAATACGGTTATTCATTTAAAATCAGAGAATAATTGTTTTTCTGTTTACATGAATAAAACCTTCAATGGTCATACACCCAATGAAAATAGTTTGTTGGATCTCGATCGTAGTGATAGACATATTCATAATATTGAGGCCAAAAGATGCAAAGTTAATAATGATAGTGCAACTTATTTGTGGCACTGCCGTTTGGGTCATATCGGTGTAAAGCGCATGAAGAAACTCCATAAAGATGGATTTTCGGAAGCACTTGGTTATGAATCATTTGATGCTTGCGAACCGTGCCTTTTGGGCAAGATGACTAAAACTCCGTTCTTCGGAACAATGGAACGAGCTACCGACTTATTGGAAATAATACATACCGATGTATGCGACCAATGAGTATGAAGGCTCGTGGCAAGTATCGTTATTTTCGACCTTCACAAGATGATTTGAGCAGATATGGGTATATCTACTTGATGAAACATAAGTCTGAAATAGTTGAAAGGTTCAAAGAATTTTAGAGTGAAGTGGAAAATCATCGTAACAAGAAAATAAAGTTTCTGCAATCTGATCACGGAGAGGAATATTTGAGTTACGAGTTTGGTCTTCAATTAAAACAATGTGGAATAGTTTCATAGCTCACGCCACCTGGAACACCACAACGTTATGGTGTGTCCGAACGTCGTAACCGCACTTTATTGGATATGGTGCGATCTATGATGTCTCCTACTGATTTACCAATATTGTTTTGGGGTTATGCATTAGAGATAGCTGCATTCACATTAAAAGGGCACCATCTAAATCCGTTGAGACGACAACATATGAACTGTGGTTTAGCAAGAAACCCAAGTTTTCGTTTCTTAAAGTTTGGGGCTGCGATGCTTATGTGAAAAAGTTTCATCCTGATAAGCTTGAACCCAAATCGGAGAAGTGCGTCTTCATAGAATACCCAAAGGAAATAGTTGGGTACACCTTCTATCACAGATCCGAAGGCAAGATATTCGGTGCTAAAAATGGATCCTTTCTAGAGAAGGAGTTTCTCTCGAAAGAAGTGAGTGGGAGGAAAGTAGAACTTGACGAGGTAACTGTACATGTTCCCTTATTGGAAAGTAGTTCATCACAAAAATCAGTTCCTGTGACAAATACACCAATTAGTGAGGAAGCTAATGATATTGATCATGAAACTTCAGATCAAGTTACTACTGAGAACCTCGAGGTCTTCGAGTAAGATCCGCACTGAGTGGTGTAGTAATCATGTTCGGAAGTCATGTTACTAGACCATGATGAACCTACGAACTATGAGGAAGCGATGATGAGCCCAGATTCATGAAATGGCTCGAGGCCATAAAATCGAGATATGATCCATGTATGAGAACAAAGTATGGACTTTGATTGACTTGCTCGATGATCGCAAGCCATGTTAAATGAATGGATCTTCAAGAGGAAGACGGACAACGATAGTAGTATTACTATCTACCAAGCTCGACTTGTTGCGAAAGGTTTTCAACAAGTTCAAGGTGTTGAATACGATGAGATTTTCTCACTCGTATCGATGCTTAAGTCTGTCGAATCATGTTAGCAATTGCCACATTTTATGAAATCGGCAAATGGATGTAAAACTGCATTCCTTAATGGATTTATTAAAGAAGAGTTGTATATGATGCAACCGAAGGTTTTGTCAATCTTAAAGGTGCTAACAAAATGTGCAAGCTCCAAATGATCCATCTATGGACTGGTGCAAGCATCTCGGAGTTGGAATATACGCTTTGATAAGTTGATCAAAGCATATAGTTTTATATGGACTTACGATGAAGCCTGTATTTACAATAAAGTGAGTGGGAGCACTATAGCCTTTCTGATTAGTATATGTGAGTGACATATTGTTGATCGAAATGATGTAGAATTTTTACGCAAAGCATAAAGGAGTGTTTTAAAGGAGTTCTTTAAAAGAAAAGACCTCGATAAAAGCTACTTACATATTGAGCATCAAGATCTATTGAGATAGATCAAGACGCTTGATAAGATTTTCAATGAGTACATACCTTGGCAAGATTTTGAAATAGTTCAAAATGGAGCAGTCAAAGAAAGAGTTCTTGCCTGTGTTGCAAAGGTATGAAATTGAGTAAGACTCAAATCCCGACCACAAGCAGAAAATAGAAAGAGAATGAAAAGTTATTCCTATGCCTCGGTCATAGGTTCTATAAAGTATACTATGCTATGTACCGGACCTATTGTATACCTTGCTCGAATTTGGCAAGGGGTACAATAGTGATCTAGGAGTAGATCTTTGGACATTGGTCAAGAATATCCTTAGTAAGGACTAAGGAGATGTTTCTCGATTATGGAGGTGATAAAGAGTTTGTTGTAAAAGTTACATCGAGCAAACTTTTACACCGATCCGAGATGACTCTAAGTCTCAACCTGGATACATATTGAAAGTGGGAGCAATTAGCTAGAGTAGCTCCGTGCAGAGCATTTTGGACATAAAATATTTGCAAAATACATACGGCTCTGAATGTTTCCTAGCCATGGACAAAAGAGTTGTCATTTGATTAACGGGATCACATCATTAGGAGAATGATGTGATTGACATGACCCATTCCGTTAGCCTAGCACTTGATCGTTTAGTATATTGCTATTGCTTTCTTCATGACTTATACAAAGTTCCTACGACTATGAGATTGTGCGACTCCCATTTACCGGAAGAACACTTTGTGTGCTCTGAAAGCGTCTAGCATAATTGGGTGATTATAAAGGTGCTCTCTGGTGTTTCGAAGGTACATGTTGAGTTGGCATAATTCGAGATTAGGATTTGTCACTCCGATCGTCGGAGAGGTATCTCTGGGCCCTCTCGGTAATACTCATCACCTAAGCCTTGCAAGCATGTAACTAATGAGTTAGTTATGAGATAGCGTATTACGGAGCGAGTAAAGAGACTTGCCGTGCGAGATTGAACTAGGTATTGGATACCGGCGATCAAATCTCGGGCAAGTAACATACCGATGACAAAGGAACAAAGTATGATGTTATGCGGTTTGACCGATAAAGATCTTCGTAGAATATGTAGGAACCAATATGGGAATCCAGGTCCGCTATTGGTTATTGACCGAGAATGGTTTTAGGTCATGTCTACATAGTTCTCGAACCCGTAGGGTCCGCACGCTTAACGTTCGATGCAGTTTTATTATGAGTTTATAAGTTTTGATGTACGAAGTTTGTTGAGTCCGGATGTGATCACGGACATGACGAGGAGTCTCGGAATGGTCGAGACATAAAGATTGATATATTGGACGACTATATTCGGACACGGAAGTGTTCCGGTGATTTGGAGAAAACGGAGTTGGGAGGAGTTACGGAACCCCCGGGAAGTATTGGGCCTTAGTGGGCCTGAGGGGAGAGAGAGGGCAGCAGCCCAGGAGGTGGCACACCCCCTCCCAAGGGAAGTCCGAATTGGACTCGGGGAGGGGGGCGCGGCCCCTCTCTCCCTCTCCCTCTCCCCCTCTTTCCTTCCCCCTTCCTCCTTCCTAGTTGGACTAGGAAAGGGGAGTCCTACTCTCAGTAGGAGGAGGAATCCCCCCTCCTTGGCGCGCCCCAAGGGCCGACCGGCCTCCCCCCTTGCTCCTTTATATACGGGGGCAGGGGGCACCCCAAAGACACACAAGTTGATCTACGGATCGTTCCTTAGCCGTGTGCGGTGCCCCCCTCCACCATATTCCACCTCGGTCATATCGTCGCGAAGCTTAGGCGAAGCCCTGCGCCGGTAGAACATCAAGATCGTCACCACGCCGTCGTGCTGACGGAACTCTCCCTCGACACTCGGCTGGATAGGAGTTCGAGGGACGTCATCGAGCTGAACGTGTGCTGAACTCGGAGGCTCCGTACGTTCGGTCTTGGATTGGTCGATCGTGAAGACGTACGACTACATCAACCGCTTTGTGCTAACGCTTCCGCTTACGGTCTACGAGGGTACGTGGACATACACTCTCCCCTCTCGTTGCTATATCATCACCATGATCTTGCGTGTGCGTAGGAATTTTTTTGAAATTACTACGTTCCCCAACACAAACATAGGCTTCCAATATACCAATCTTTATGTCTCGACCATTTCGAGACTCCTCGTCATGTCCGTGATCACATCCGGGACTCCAAACAAACTTCGGTACATCAAAACTTATAAACTCATAATAAAACTGTCATTGTAGCGTTAATCGTGCGGACCCTACGGGTTCGAGAACTATGTAGACATGACCTAGAACTATTCTCGGTCAATAACCAATAGCGGAACCTGGATGCCCATATTGGTTCCTACATATTCTACGAAGATCTTTATCGGTCAAACCGCATAACAACATACGTTGTTCCCTTTGTCATCGGTATGTTACTTGCCTGAGATTCGATCGTCGGTATCCAATACCTAGTTCAATCTCATTACCGGCAAGTCTCTTTACTCGTTATGTAATGCATCATTCAGAACTAACTCATTAGCTACATTGCTTGCAAGGCTTATAGTGATGTGCATTACCGAGAGGGCCCAGAGATACCTCTCCGACAAGTCGGAGTGACAAAACCTAATCTCAAATACGCCAACCCAACATGTACCTTTGGAGACACCTGTAGTACTCCTTTATAATCACCCAGTTACGTTGTGACGTTTGGTAGCACCCAAAGTGTTCTTCCGGTAAACGGGAGTTGCATAATCTCATAGTTACAGGAACATGTATAAGTCATGAAGAAAGCAATAGCAATATACTAAATGATCAAGTGCTAGGCTAACTGAATGGGTCATGTCAATCACATCATTCTCCTAATGATGAGATCTCATTAATCAAATGACAACACATGTCTATGGTTAGGAAACATAACCATCTTTGATTAATAAGCTAGTCAAGTAGAGGCATACTAGTGACGTTGTGTTTGTCTATGTATTCACACATGTATTATGTTTCCGGTTAATACAATTCTAGCATGAATAATAAACATTTACCATGATATGAGGAAATAAATAATAACTTTATTATTGCCTCTAGGGCATATTTCCTTTAGTCTCCCACTTGCACTAGAGTCAATAATCTAGATTACATAGTAATGATTCTAACACCCATGGAGTCTTGGTGCTGATCATGTTTTGCTCGTGAGAGAGGCTTGGTCAACGGGTCTGCAACATTCAAATCAGTATGTATCTTGCAAATTTCTATGTCTCCCACATGGACTTGGTCCCGAATGGAATTGAAGCGTCTCTTGATGTGCTTGGTCCTCTTGTGAAATCTGGATTCCTTTGCCAAGGCAATTGCACCAGTATTTTCACAGAAGATCTTCATTGGTCCCGATGCACTAGATATGACACCTAGATCTCAAATGAACTCTTTCATCCAGACTCCTTCATTTGCTGCTTCCGAAGCAGCTATGTACTCCGCTTCACATGTAGATCCCGCCACGATGCTTTGTTTAGAACTGCACCAACTTACAGCTCCACCGTTTAATAAAAATACGTATCCGGTTTGCGATTTAGAATCGTCTGGATCAGTGTCAAAGCTTGCATCGACGTAACCATTTACGACTAGCTCTTTGTCACCTCCATATACAAGAAACATATCCTTAGTCCTTTTCGTGTATTTCGGGATGTTCTTGACCGCTGTCGATGATCCACTCTGGATTACTTTGGTACCTTCTGTCAAGCTTATTGCTAAGCATCGTCGGTCTGGTACATAGCATTGCATACATGATAGAGCCTATGGCTGAAGCATAGGGAACATCTTTCATTTTCTCTCTATCTTCTGCTGTGGTCGGGCATTGAGTCTGACTCAACTTCACACCTTGTAGCACGGCAAGAACCCTTTCTTTGCCTGATCCATTTTGAACTTTTTCAAAATTTTATCAAGGTATGTGCTTTGTGAAAGTCCTATTAAGCGTCTTGATCTATCTCTATAAATCTTTATGCCCAATATGTAAGCAGCTTCACCGAGGTCTTTCATTGAAAAACTTTTATTCAAGTATCCCTTTATGCTATCCAGAAATTCTATATAATTTCCAATTAATAATATGTCATCTACATATAATATCGAAATGCTCTGAGCTCCCACTCACTTTCTTGTAAATATAGGCTTCTCCAAAAGTCTCAGATAAAACCATATGCTTTGATCACACTATCAAAGCATTTATTCCAACTCAAGATGTTTGCACCAGTCCATAAATGGATCATTTGGAGCTTGCACACTTTGTTAGCACCTTTTGGATCAACAAAACCTTCTGGCTGCATCATATACAACTCTTCTTCCAGAAATCCATTCAAGAATGCAGTTTTGACATCCATTTGCCAAATTTCATAATCATAAAATGCAGCAATAGCTAACATGATTCGGACAGACTTAAGCATCATTACAGGTGAGAAAGTCTCATCGTAGTCAACCCCTTGAACTTGTCGAAAACTTTTCGCAACAAGTCTAGTTTTATAGACAGTTATATTACCATCAGCGTCAGTCTTCTTCTTTAAAATCCATTTATTCTCAATGGCTTGCCGATCATCGGGCAAGTCAACCAAAGTCCATACTTTGTTCTCATACATGGATCCCATCTCGATTTCATGGCCTCTAGCCATTTTATGGAATCTGGGCTCATCATCGCTTCCTCATAGTTCGAGGTTCATCATGGTCAAGTAACATGACTTCCGAATAGGATTTCCGCACCACTCAGTGCGGATCTTACTCGTAGACCCACGAGGTTCGAGAGAAACTTGATCTTAAGTTTCATGATCAATATCATTAGCTTCCTCACTAATTGGTGTAGTTGTCACAGGAACCGATTCTTGTGATGAACTACTTTCCAATAAGGGAGCTGGTACAGTTACCTCATCAAGTTCCACTTTCCTCCCACTCACTTCTTTCGAGAGAAACTCCTTCTCTAGAAAGGATCCGATTTTAGCAACGAAAATCTTGCCCTCAGATCTGTGATAGAAGGTGTACCCAATAGTCTCTTTTGGGTATCCTATGATGTAACGCCCTCGATGCGGCTATATCTCCCACGTGTCGAAGCACGACTTAGAGGCATAACCGCATTGAAAGCAATGTCGCAAGTGAGGTAATCTTCGCACAATCCATGTAATACATAAGGGAAAAGATACATAGTTGGCTTACAGTCGCCACTTCACACAATTACATGAATAAAGCATTACATCATCCAGATACAATCAAGGTCCGGCTACGGAACCAAAATAAAAGAAGAACCCCACATGCGACTCAAATCCCCGATCGCCCCAACTGGGCTCCACTACTAATCGTCTGGAAAGGAAACATAGTAACGACCAAGTGCCTCATCATATTCCCACTTCAGCTCGATTCGCCGTCGGTATTGGCATCACCGGTACTGCATCTGTTTTGGTAGAATCATGAGCCACGGGGACTCAACAATCTCACACCCGAGATCAAGACTATTTAAGCTTAAGGAAGGCTGGTGTCAAAAGGAGGGCTGCTGCAAGTTAATTAGCATATATGGTGGCTACATCGCAAAAGAGAGCGAGAAGAGAAGCAAGGCGGCGGTCGTGAAACTATTAGCGATCAAGAAGTGATCGACTACTTACGTCAAGCATAACTCCAACACCGTGTTCACTTCCGGACTCCACGAGAAGAGACCATCACGGTTACATACACGGTTGATGTATTTTAATTAAGGTCAACTTCGGGTTTCTACAACCGGACATTAACAAATTCCCATCTGCCTCATAACCGCGGGCACGGCTTTCGAAAGATTAAACCCTGCAGGGGTGTCCCAACTTAGCCCATCACAAGCTCTCACGGTCATCGAAGGAATAAACCTTCACCCAAGACACACCGATCAGACTCGGTATCCCGGTACATCAAGACATTTCGACAATGGTAAAACTAAACCAGCAAAGCCGCCCGATTGTGCCGACAAATCCCGATAGGAGCTGCACATATCTCGTTCTCAGGGCACATCCGGATAAGTCAAGCTACGAGTAAAACCAGCCCTCGAGTTTCCCCGTGGTGGCCCCAGGCTGCTCGGTTCGGACCAACACTCGAAGGAGCACTCGCCCGGGGGGCTAAAATAAAGATGACCCTCGGGCTCGCGAAAACCCAAGGGAAAAAGGGTGTAGGTGGCAAATGGTAAAACCAAGGTTGGGCCTTGCTGGAGGAGTTTTATTCAAAGCGAACTGTCAAGGGGTCCCATAAATCACCCGACCAGTGTAAGGAGCATAAAATCAAGGAACATAACACGGTATGGCGGAAACTAGGGTGGCAAGAGTGGAACAAAACACGGGCATAAGGCCGAGCCTTCCACCCTTTACCAAGTATATAGATGCATTAATTAAAACAATAGATATTGTGATATCCCAAAATATCCGTGTTCCAACAAAGAACCAACTTCATCTTCACCGCAACTAGCAACGCTATAAGAGAAATTTGAGCAAAGCGGTAACATAGCCAAACAACGGTTTGCTAGGACATGGGTGGTTAGAGGTTGACATGGCAATATGGGTGGCATGATATAGCAAGTGGTAGGTATCGCAGCATAGGCATAGCAAAAGAGCGAGCATCTAGCAAGCAAAGATAGAAGTGATATCGAAGGTATGGTCATCTTGCTCAGTAAGGTTCTCGAGTTGTCGAAGCCTTGATCCTCGAGGCGTTCTCAACAGGCTCCTCGTTCACGTACTCGTCTCCCGGCTCTACCCAAAGCAAGAACACAAGCAACGGAACCACAATCAAACAAGGAACAATGCACAAGCAATATGATGCAAAACATGACATGCTATGCGAGATGTGATATGCAATGCATATGTATGCTCGGAAGGAAAAAGATGAACGGGCATCAACTTGGCAAACCAAGTATGCCGCTGGAAAGATGAGATGATTTCGGTTGAAATCGATATAAGGATCACCGGAATCGGATGCACGGTTTGCAAATGACAAGCAAAACAAGAATGACGCAAATCTGCGTTTAACAGCCCGATGCTACTTAGCACGCAACACGAAACTATGCTACAGCACCCCAACATAAAAACAAAGCATATGGCAACGAACTACAGGAGATGCTTAACAATAGAGGAGCACTGAGCTACAGCTAAATCACATCATAACATGTTCAAACAAGCATGGTGAAAGTGCTCAAAATATCAGGTTCACAGACTTAGTGAAAATACTAACATGGCAGGAATTAACATCAGGAAGGCATGTTTAGAGCAAGCAAACAACATGCTACAGGAACTTATAATAGCAAGGCAAGGCATGACATGATTCTACTCAAAGCATATTTCAATAGTCCCTTACTGACCATAAGCCAAAAAGGACTCTAAGAAATGATGGCACCCATGTAAACATTGCAAGTTTTATTACAGATTTCAGACTTAGTGAAATATCAGGACATGGCAAAAACAGATTCAACATGGCATGTTCGTGAGCTCGATGCACTCACTACAGAGCACCTCACGATAAACTAAGCATACACCCATCAAGAAGACATGGCATAGGAGCTATACATGGCAAGAACAACATCATAGCATACACGGATCAACTACAACGACCTCGTGAAAATTGAATCTCATGCAAACAGTCTGCCAGGAAACATTTTCAAGCAAAAGTAGAGCACAAAAATGACATGCTAGACTACTCCATAAATACCAACAAAGGCATGGATGGAAAGAGCAAACCCATATGTTCAAAACACCCTTACTGATCATTCTCAAAAAGGGCATGGATCTCTCTGAAACAACATGAACATATGGCATAAAATTAACAGCAGGACAAGACTTAGTGAAATCACTAAGTCCCTGAAATCAGGAATAACATCATCCCTACTTTGCATGCTTGTTCTAGTCAACACATAGCTCACACAAATACATGGAAAATACCCCTGGAAAGATGGCATGGCAATGTACAACTCACATGTAGGACTCAAATTCATAGGGTGCACACATAATTCATGGCAAAAATAACAAAAGAGCTCGAACTGATAAGATTCTGAAACTAACGATCTGAAGCTATCTTCCAACAGCATTTCGGGCACCAAGATGAGCTCAAATGCAAATGATGCAATGGAATGAAATGATGTACTCTTCGAGACGAACATTTTGACATATTATACGCCCAAAACGGAGCCACGGTTGCGGAGATGTGATGCGTTGAAAAATGCCCGAAATTAATCACAGTTAAAGACTTAGACGAAAATGGAGGGGGGAAAAGTCAACCTGGATCCAGATCGGATCTGGATCGGATCGGGCCGGCGGAGGAGGAGGTCGCCGGCGGGGGCGGCGGCCGGGCGCTGGCGGCGCAATGGCGTGGCGGGGCGGTGGGTGGGCGGCGGATGATGATGCGGTGGGTGTGTGAGTGTGGCGGCCTTGGCGCTGCGGCCGCGGCGGCAAGGAAGGCGTGAGGAGGGCTGGGCCCCTGGGCTCGGCTTGGCGGCTGGCGGGGCGGTGGCGCTGGCTGCCCACGTGGCGGCTCGTGAGTGGCTCTTGGTATGCGGCGGACGCGTCGGCGCCGTCCGGACGTGTCCGTATGAGGTGGCAGGAGCGGAAGCTAGGGTTTGCCCGTGAATTCGGGGGAGGGGTCTATTTATAGAGGTAGAGGGAGCTAGGAGTGTCCAAATGAGGTGTAGTTTTCGCCCACACGATCGTGATCGAACGACCGAGGGCATGGAGGGGAGTTAGATGGGTTATTGGGCTGTTTTGGAGGGTTGTTGGGCTGCAACTTAAAAGAGGCCTTTGCGAGAGCGCGGTTAACCGTTGGAGTATCAAACGAACTCCAAATGACCCGAAACTTGACAGGTGGTCTACCGGTGCTATACCAGGGCCACTTGGCAAGGCTTGATCCATTCCGAGAATGTTCAACACCCGCACACGGAAAAAGGACAAGAGGGGACGCCGGGGAACATAGGAGTGCCGGATTGCAAAACGGACAACGGGGAATATGCTCGGAATCATGAGACGAACATGTATGCAAATGAGATGCACATGATGACATGATATGAGATGCATGACATGAACAAAATGCAAAATGAAAACAAAACACAACCACGGAGGGAATATCATAGCACATATCCGAAAATGGCAAGAGTTGGAGTTACAAATATGGAAAGATACATACGGGGTGTTACAACACTCCACCACTACAAGAGGATCTCGTCCCGAGATCTAGGACTGAAAGAACTCCGGATATTCGGAACGGAGGTGATCCTCGCGCTCCCAGGTGGCTTCTCGGTCGGAATGGTGTGACCACTTCACTTTTAGGAATTTGATTGACTTGTTGCGAGTCTTGCGCTCGGTTTCTTCAAGAATAGCAACGGGGTGCTCATGATAAGAAAGATCTTCTTGGAGGTCAATTTCTTCAAAATTGATAGTGCGCTCAGGAACCTTGAAGCACTTGCGGAGCTGTGACACGTGAAACACATCGTGCACGTTTGCAAAGTTGGATGGAAGCTCAAGTTGATAGGCGAGATCGCCTCTTTTGCCAATGATCTTGAAAGGACCCACGTATCTAGGAGCAAGCTTCCTTTGATACCGAGCGGCGAGTGCCTTTCATTGGAGAGACGCGGAGGTAGACATGGTCTCCGATTTCAAAAGTCACATCACGGTGCTTGTCATCATAATAGCCCTTACGGCGCGATTGCGCGGCTTTAAGATTCTCACGAATGACTTTGCACATTTCTTGCTTCGTGATCAAGTCGTTGCCAAGAAGTTGGCGTTCACATCTCGGACCAATTGAGAGAGTACGGCACTTTACGCCATATAAATTTCGAATGGGGCCTTGCCGAACTCGCTTGGAAGCTGTTGTTGTAAGAGAACTTCGGCATATGGGAGACACTCTTCCCACTTCATGCCAAAAGAAATGACACAAGCCCCGAGCATATCTTCAAGGATTTGATTGACTCGCTCGACTTGGCCACTAGTTTGAGGATGAAAAGCTGTCTTTGAATCGAATCTTTGGTGCCCATGGCCTTCGAAAAGAATCCCGAACTTAGAAGTGAAGATGCTTCCACGGTCAGAAGAGATCAATTGCGGAATACCGTGCAAGGAGACAATTCGAGGTGTATAGCTCGCCGGTGAGCTGCTGTGATAGATTCTTTGACAGGAGAAAATGAGCCACTTTAGTAAGCTTGTCAATGACAACGAAGATAGCATCATTTCCACGCTTGGACTTAGGAAATCCATCCACGAAGTCCATCTCGATATGATCAAACTTCCATTCGGAATAGCAAGAGGTTGGAGGAGACCAGCTGGTCTTTGGTGTTCTGCTTTCACTCTTCTGCAGACATCACATTCATTCACGAATTGAGCAATTTCTCGCTTCATTCGAGTCCACCAATCGATCGCTTGAGGTCATGGTACATCTTCGTGCTTCCGGGATGAATGGATAGGAGGGAATTGTGTGCCTCATTCATGATGACTTTTCTCAGATCGCCTTTAGGAACCACAATACGATCCTCGAAGAAAAGAGTGTCTTTGTCATCAGCGATAGCACTTGTATTTGAAATGCCCTTGTCAATACCACGTTTCACCTTCTTCACCATGGTATCCAGAAGTTGAGCCTCACGAATTTGATCTTCCAAAGTAGGAGAGACTATGAGGTTGGCAAGAAATCCTTGAGGAACAACTTGAAGATTCAGCTTGCGGAAAGCTTCACAAAGATCCGGTTGGAAGGGCTTGAGAATTAAGCTGTTGCAATAAGCCTTTCTGCTCAAGGCATCTGCAATCACATTCGCCTTGCCAGGAGTATATTCAATACTTGGATTGTACTCTTGAATCATTTCGACCCATCGAGTTTGCCTGAGGTTGAGGTTTGGTTGAGTGAAGATATACTTGAGGCTCTTGTGATCGGTGAAAATGTCCACTTTCCTTCCCAACAAGAGATGTCTCCATGTTATCAATGCATGGACAATCGCCGCCAACTCAAGATCGTGAGTGGGGTAGTTCTTTTCGTTGAGCTTCAATGGCGAGAGGTATAGGCCACAACTTTCTTCTCTTGCATTAACACAGACCGAGACCTTGCAAGGAAGCATCACAGAAAACTTGAATGGCTTGGATTCATCGGGAGGAGTCAACACAGAGCTGTAACTAGCTTCTCTTTGAGGGTGTTGAAAGCGACATCACACTCAAAGCGTCGGACATACTTGACATGCTTACGGAGGAGGTTGGAAAGAGGCTTTGCAATCTTGGAGAAATTCTCAACGAATCTTCGACAATAGCTTGCAAGACCGAGAAAATCATGGAGCTGCTTGACATTTTGAGGAGGTTCCCAATTCACAATTGAAGACACCTTCTCGGGATTAACAGCGATTCCCTTGGCTGAGATGATATGACCAAGATAAAGAACTTCATCAAGCCGAACTCACATTTGGAAAACTTCGCATAGAATTGATGTTCTCTCGAGCTTGTCGAGCACCAATCGCAAATATTTGGCATGATCACGCTTGTTCTTGGAAGACCAAAATATCATCGAGATACACCAAGGCGAATTCATTTGTGTAGGGGTTGAAGATAAAGTTCATCATGCGAGAGAAAGTTGGAGGAGGATTGACAAGGCGAAAGACATGACGGTATATTCATAAGAACCAAAGCTTGTTCGAATGTTGTCTTGGGAATATCTTGTTCACGAATCTGAATCGATGATAACCCATACGGAGGTCAAGCTTGGAGAATACTTTAGCACCTTTGAGTTGCTCGAATAGCTCATTGATGTTGGGAAGTGGATACTTGTTCTTGATTGTCTTCTTATTCAATGGACGGTAATCAACGCAAAGTCGGTCCGTGC